>JBBPCY010000032.1:14506698-14528380 GCA_037974405.1 Brachyalestes nurse | reverse complement strand
GCTTGCATTCGCGCACACACACACACACACACACACACACACACACACAACCCCACACCCACCCGTGCACACATGTGCATAAAGCATGTTAATATGAAGTCCTTAAAAAGCCTACACGAGTTCAGTCTGGCAGACGTAACACTCGATTCCACCCCATATTTTTCAATCCCAGATGAAAACCAGCATCCTTTTCCATGTCGTTCGTATTTTGATGGGGCCGGTCTTGCCTTTGTAGTTCGGATCTGCCTGAAACATGCTCGCCCCGCGAACGCCGTTCCTACAGTATCTCGGGTGAAAAAGCGAGTTTAAGTAAACAACGAGCTTAATGAGCTACATTTGCTCTGGTGCGGCATCCCTCCGACACAGCCATTGGAGAAGTGTTGGTATTTATGGAGGAGGCATTAAAACACAAAGGGAGCTCCAAGCCTTTGAACTTCTTTCATTTTTTTTTTTACTCTCCTGTTTTTTATCAGCGCTCGGCGAAATGGTTCAGGGCTTGAATGGCTCCGGGAGTTCAGGTCTGTGTGTGATCTTGCGCGCGTGTGCCGTACCTGCGTGACTGGCCGGGTGGAGTGTTTGCACAGGTGGGAGCAGGGCAGTGTTTTGTGAAAGAAAGAGGCCATCCCTCCATTCCTGCTGCTCGCTCTGATGGTGCGCGCGGTGTGTTCGTGCAGGAGCAGGCCTCCTGGGTGTGGGAGTCCTGGAGCACTGCTGCTGGGAGGCACTACTGCTCTCCCTTTGTCTCCCTTCACAGGTGGGATTACTCAGAGATTCACAGGGAGGATTACAGCTGTCCAACTCAAGCAGCATTGACCGCTCACAAAAAGAACCCAGCTCTGAAAGACAGGCATTTTGCTGCCACAATGCCTCTGAACGTCCCGGCCCGTGTATTTGTCTAACGGATGTGTTTTTTCTCAAAGCCCTGAAATTCCAGGGATGTGGATCCCACAGTTCAGTAGACTCAGAGGGCCTCTCTGCTTAATGGCTTTGGGTCTCATGTTCAGGCCCACAGTTCTCCGGGTCAGCGATACAGGTGTCTTGGGTCACCGCAAAAAGGTCACTTAGGTCATCGCCATAGGTCTCCTAAGTCACAGATTTCAGACTCCAGTCCTGGAGGATCCCCTTGCAGTACATAGTTTTGTGGCATGTGTTTTGTTTTAGATACTCCGTCTCTGACCCAAAGCAATGGCCTAATAAAATACTACATTATCCCCTGCCGTGCATGTTGTAGTGTATCCCTGTGCTAACACATTCGATTCAGCTCAAAAAGGGCTTGGTAATTAATCAGTGATTGGATACAGGGAAAACATCACTATACACTAAGTCAAACGTTTCTGCATCCACATGTTACTCAATTTACTTTCTAACAAATTTATTTGCTAACAAATGAATTTACAAATGAATTTTATTAATCACTACTGACCTACAAAAAGCCACCTTATACAGTTACAATTATAATGTGCATCACCAGACAACTGTTAGATATTTAACACGCTATTAAGTGCTGTAACAGTTAACAAGTGCATTTAAAGGACAGTCTAGAATGTGACTCTGAATCACCAACAACCAGTTAATAGGAGTCAGACCTGCACTGTTACAGATTCTCTCATCTTAGAAAGGAAACTGGTTTAATTCAACATATTTTCAATTATAACTGAACACTCAACAACTTTCCCGTTTAACAAGAATTAAAATCTGCAGCTCATGAAATAAATGGATAATTAAGAAAAAAAAAACCTTTGCAAAAACACTTAAGAATGCTTGTAATATTGTAGCATACAGTCTTCATTTCAAAGGATGTAATGTGCATTGTAATACTACTTATTCTTATTTTATTGTGGTCAAGTATTTAGAGATGCAAACCAAAATTCAGACCTCATTGCTCCAGAGAAGAATGGTTTTGTGTAACATGTGAATTTTAGAGAGATATAAGCCTTTTCTCCTTTTATCAGAAGGGAATTATCATGTCGTATCCATTCTCTCTTCCTTTTGTGCCCAATCTTATCTGGAGCGCCTCTGCAGTCGCCTGTATATCTTCACGAAGAACAGGTGGGACACCGCTGGGAACAAGCCCACCCTTCCCCACCAGAGATAATCCTCATAATGAAATGAAATCACGTCACCAAGAACATAAAATAAAAAACCGAAACCTAAAACTATGAAGCAAGAGAGAGAGAGACAGACAGAGAGAGAAGGAGAGGAAGAGCTAGACTGAGAGAGAAAGAGAGAGAAAAAAAGAAAGCAAGCAGCCAAAAAAAGGATTAGAAAGCTTGTGTTGCGTGTGAGAACTGTCAACCGGGCTTTTGACACAAAGCGAGTTCTTAATAAGCAGGTGCTCGTTACCCTGCAGGAGCCTGAGTTAGCCAGCGTTAGCATGAAACCTCTCCAAGCTGCGGGTGCGTTTATGGGGCCAGGCTTGGCGTGCGGCGAGGCCTTTCCCTGTGGTCTAACCGCTGGTGGTCCACAGGAGGAGGAAATATGGGGTGCTGTCCTGTGCTGGGTGACTCGGAGACTGCAGGCTCGTACACAGCAGGCCTGAAATTCTGAGCGGTTACAAAGTAGAGGCATTCCGAGCCACCGTGATTCAGCCCAGCGTGTTCTCCGTCTCACAAGGCCTCTCCATGAGTCACAAACAAAAGCAAACAATGCTGAAAAGATATCCTAAGGGGTTTAGGATTTCACTGCTCTGGTTCATTGGCTGGGACAAATTCACTGTAAGTAAAGTGGCCCCTTAGAGTCACACGTGAACAGACCACAGTGTGAAATTCTTTCTCTGTTTAACATATTCATCAGGTAAAGCAGTGGGCAGCCATAGACGGAGCACCCAAGGGTACCTCAGTGGTGCCACTGGCAGTCCTGGGATTCGACCTCACAACCTTCTAATCACAGGGGTAACTGGATAAAGAGGATAAATTCCATGACCAAACAACATCCACCAAGGCTCTATTAAATTCTCCCTATCTATTTTTTTTTAAAACATACTTTTATACTCAAGCCTTTAACTGATACATGTAATTGAGTTTAATTAGTATAGTGGTTAAATGTCTCTGGGCCATTTGGGCTGTTTCTGTTTATATTTCATTTTATTCTTTATTCATTTTATTAATGTGATTTTATTAATCGTTCGTCTTAAGATGTATTATTATAATTATTTTTTATTCCTCCCGTGTGTCGGAGAGAGAGTCTGTGATGTTACGGATAAGGAGGCCGGAAAGGGACAAAACGTTAAAAATCCAATGTGGACAGACACCACTAAAGAAGCTCAGCTCAGGGATATAAAAACAGAAGTGTTACCGTTTGTTGTGGTTTAATTAAACATCATCAGCCTGTGAGTAGTGCTAAGCTTTAGGTTTAGCCAACCTTAACCATAAGTTACTTCATGCCCCTGGTGGTGCAATGATAAAGCAATGGACTCTCAATCAGAGGATTGCAAGCTTAAATTTTTGTGTGTCTCCAAACACTGGTTTTATAGCAACCACGCAATCACACTTCACTTTTTTTTTGGTTTGTATTGTACAGCACTTTGGTTAACTCTTCTTGAAATGTGCTCTATAAATAAAGTTTACTTCCTGAATAAGCTACTTTAGGACAAACGTGTGAGCAGGAGCTTGTATATTTTTCCAGTAATATGATCATCCGACTTGCAACATCGATTTTTCCAGAAAGAAATGGGAAATTTAGCTAGAGACTGCCCATTACTGAATTACGAATGAAAGGTCACTCAGGACAAGAGCTCTAGTCAAGTCAGGAACAACTGACCAACAGAGAGTCCCTTCACTCCATCTGTTTGTGCTTGTAGCTGCTGAAACATGTGAAGGTGTCTTCAAGTAGCTGCCCGATGGGCTTTTAGCCTTGACTCAAGAATGCTGCTGTAGCTGTCAGACGAGAGAGGATGGCTCGTAAGGCGGCGTTAAGCAGACTAGCAGGGCAGAGTGATGACAGACGCAGGCACTTTGTTGGGCCTAATCTGCTGTGTCAGTCTCTGGGTTTCGAAATACGCTGGATAGGAGAGGCAGTCGGGGAAGAGCAGGGGTTAAGGAAGCTGGAGACACTGAGAAGGAACGGCTGGCAGGCAGCTCACGGATCACTGTTTCACCTGAAAGGGGCCGCCTTGGCCTCCGCCTCGCCAGAGAGAGAAAAGGCCGTGGCACCGGGGCTGTCATTCTGATTAATGGGGTAGCAGATGAGAGACAGCTGCTTCACAATAGCTGGACACATGGGCACATGAACTCTTGGGCAGATGAGGCACAGGCTTTAAAAGAGGGTCTTTAAACTCCAGTGCTGAAAGGTTGCAGCACTATTCCTGTAATAGATATCAGTGTAAGATGGTAGAGCAAGTATCACTTTAAATATAAAGTATAAACCTCTGCTCCTGTAGGTCAGTACAGTTTGGTGGTTTTTCTAAACCGTGCTGGACTAGAAAGCTCCACAGATTTATCAGAGAGTCAGGAACCTTACTGTTCTTGGATAAAAATGCTAATGACAGACAGAGACAAGAACAATATCAAATATGAAGTCCACATAAAATCCTAGAAAAATAGAGACTCTGCAGAATTAAACAATGTGAAGTACACTGTGCTTTATATATTAATACTGTAGAGAAATAACTGACCATTAAGTGAATTACTAAACACACAAATGGTGAGTAGAAGTGTTATTGCATGTAATAGAGATCAGTAGCAGATCAGTAATATTGACAGAAGTAGTGGAATTTGACATGGTGAGACTACTGCTCATAATAATAATAAGATATTGCACATAATTAAATGATTTAGTGCCCATTAACAAAACTTCACATGATACTGCGCCTTATAGACTATTGCACATAATAAGATATTGCACCTAATATTGTTTTGCAGCTAATAGGAACATTACACAATACTGCAAATGGTAGACTATTGCACATATTATTTAATATTTAAATAGTACTGAAAATACTGTGCAATATCTGGATACTGTGCAATATCATTACTCTCATTGTCCAACATCCTCTACTCACTGTACATGACCATCATTACTGTGCAATACTTAAACAATGTACAATAATCCACACTGTATATAAAACCTTATTTAGTTATTTATCCTTTTCCATATGTATATAGCGCCGCAAAACTTTTGCGGCTTTTTGCACCATTTATTTTATTTTTTGTGTTAATAAAAGGCATTCTATTCTATTCACATCGTGATACGCATAATTGACCTGTCAAATAAAGTAACAAAAGTTTATTGCACAGGTTATAGAGTTATAGAGCTATAGAGTTATAGAGTCTGATTTAGGCGATCCATGATGGATTTAGGAAACCTAATTTAGTGCTTTCCTAATGTAGTGGTTCTCAACTTCCCTGCCCCAACACACATAATCTGGAAATCAGCTAATTATCAAGCGCTTTATGAGACAGATAAAGTGTGCCAGAGCAAAGAACCCTTGAAAAGCAAAGAGGATATCCATTGTCTAAACACAACTCAACTTCAGAGAGGTTTGATTTTCATTAGACGTGTTGAATCAGCACTGAAATGCACCACTGGAACCTGACACCTCTGCCGGGAAGCAAGGAGAGGTTGGAGTAGAGGGTCGTGGGTGACAAGCACGCGACGTCCTTCACCATCTAATCGAGTTAGCTCGGCTCCAACAGCAGATCTGATTAAGCTGACCAGAAAGAAGGCGGCGGGCCGAGCCAGAGGGTCACGTGTGCCAAGATTTCCTTTTCTTTCTTCTGAGGAGTAAAAGGAAGGGCATGTGTTTACCAACCCCCACTGTGTGTCACAACTCAAGCATCAGTGCAAACAAGCATCAGGCTTCGGCGCTATCACCTCCAGATAAAGGCACATTCCACAGCCTTGATCACCGTTTGATCTAACTGACATATCATTGAAAACAAACATGATCCCACTGTAGGTCTACATGAAGAGTGGTGGTGGGGCTGGGGTGGGGGTGTAAAATCACAATCTAAAGCACATAATGGCCCAAGATTAAACTCTAGATGACCTGGTGAACCCAAGACTCTGATTGGCTGAGGGTGTTTTCTCATTTTCTCCTCCATTGGAAAATGTAATGTAATTAAGTGTCACGCTACAAACTGGAAATTACAACACTAAGGGTCCACTTGAGACAAACTGGCCCTGCTTAATGATATGCATTAATGCATCATTAATGTATAGTAGATTACATTTTTAATCATTAAAAAGAAAAACATGTGTTTGGAGTTGTTTTTAATATTTTTGACCACTACTCTAGTGCATCGTATCTTTCAACCACTACTCCAGTGTAAGTAATCAGACCATAGAAAATTATTACATATTTTACATATTTAAATATCTTTCCACTATATTAACAACCCCGAGTTTTCACAAATGCCTGATTCCTGAATTAAGTCTTGTTTTAAAGAGTTTGGGTTGAGAGAAAGTTCTTAAAGCCAAATTCAGAGTCTCAATATGAATATAAAAAAGATTTATGTTTATAGACAATATAGGCAAATAATATTGGTAAATTCTGCCTGGTTGCCAGTTAATGCTCCAATAAGAACCTTCCATCAATCCATTCTCTGAGTTGTTCATCCTGACCCTGAGTCACAGGGTTGCTGGAGCCTAACCCGGTACATAACTTCATTTTTAATATTGGCATGACGTTACATTTCAAACTGATATTCTTTGTTTTTAGAGATACTTTTTATGACCATTTTGACTCGTGATCAGTTACTAGTTTTAGTTTTTGAATAGTTTTGTTTTCAATCAGTCATGACTTGCAAGTGAAAATAGTGACGAATGTATTGTAGGTGGCTTGCCGTTTGCGATAAGCATCAGAAAATAACTTGAAGTGCAACAGTTGCTCACATTTAAATGCTGGTGCTGCTGCTAAGTTTCGTTTTCCAAATAGTTTGATCTCTTTGTTTGAGAAACACTTCGTTGTAGCACATTGTGGATCAGGCTTGTTTATGTGGCGTAAACAGAGGGCAAAAAAGCAAGAAACAAAGAATCAGAGCTGAATAAAACCTCATTCAGCCAATTCTCAATCCATTAAAATGTGCTTAGATTGGCTCTGTTCCTGATCCTGACGGACATCCTTGTTGATGTTTCCCTATTGATGTGAAGAGTTCCATTGAAATTCATGCTTGGAGCAGATTTTATGTGGGTCCTGCCTTGATTTATTGCACTGCCTCTTTCTCTCGCAGCAGTCCTGAACCACTATGGGCATTCATGTGGCTTCTGATAGCACTTAGCCAACAGGTTCACTTCTTTTTTTCACTGGAGCCATCCACAGCAGTTTCTCATGTGCTTTCTCTCTTTTTTCCTCTCCTTCTCTCATTCTCTCACTTCTTCCATCCGTCTCTTTCTCTGGTACACTCCCTTTTCTTCTCTTTTGGTCTGCGATTGATGGCCATGCCACTTCCTCCATCATTTCCATTTTTTCAAGCCGCGTGCTGTCAGACCGTTTGAAGCTCGCCCTGTGACACCACAGTGGAGCTTCTGAGGCCGCTGAAGCTGCCTGGGCTTCAAAGCTCCTCCAGTTTTGCAGTCTGGGGGGCCTCCTGTCCATAAATCCTGCCCCAGAAATCACAGGCCCGTATCAAGATGTCTAAAACAAAGCGGGCCGGAGGGGGACATGCTTTTAAGTGATCTCTGGTAGTCCATATGCCCATGCCCATATGGAAGTCTGTCTTTCTCTACACCCACCCAGTCACCCACTCCCACACACACACACACACACCCACCCACAACCAGAACAAGAAGAAAGCATTTGCCCAGTATATGCTTTAGACTGTATTTTCATTCATATTAATAGAGTATTATATTACACAATCATTCAAATCCGCCCCAGAGTTAAAGGCATGTTTGTGTGTCCATGGTAAAATGGATCAGCATGTGGAATCAAAGCTTTCTGTGTGTTACTGTGTTTTCCACCACAAAGGAACGCCATGCTGCCTTTACTGTGGATGCACCACAATTGTTTCTAGCAAAGCGTGTACACGCATTCAGAATGCAATTCATTTTGCCATGGAAAATTTGTTTCATTGAAAGTCTGATGTATATCCCTGTTCATGTGCTTGCTTGTTTGCACACACAAAAAAGAGTTAGATGGTGTTCTTTATGTTCCAAAAATAGCAGCAATTTAAGCGGGACACATAGATATAAAGGCAGAAATTGCATCCTTTGCCTCAGAATTAAAAGGTTAAAGGGATGGTAAACCAGTCCGCTGTGCATCCCCTCTGTTTATCTACACTATGGTTCTGCCACTAAAAGAGTGTGTCAGAAGTGACTTTTGATGTTGTATCCCCAGCATGTTGTGGGTTGTTCCACTGGGAGGTCTCGTGGAGTGTCTCTCTGTCTCCCTCTCTGTCTTTCTCTCTCTCTCTTTACAGTACTGTGGCATCACAAGAAGATGAAAGGTCCATTTTAAGAGGCGTCTGAGACATAAAGCATGCAAAACCCTAACATCACTTTGGGTCAGTACTAAACGGATAAGCTACCCAGCATGATGGTCAGTTTCTGCTCCTCTTCCTTGCTCTCTGATCTGCCCCTGGCATGCTTGTGAGATTTTGCGATGAGGAGCGAAGAATTATTTGCTATTTTTAGCATAAAAAAGCAATAGTAGCTAGACTTCCAAGAGAATTCCTAAGCCCTGGTTTTATGGGCAAAAAGAAGTTTCCATTAAAAAAAAATCTTCTCGCACCATGGGTTCGAACCACAATAGCCACAGGGGTGTGAACTCGCCAGCTCTTACCAAGCCATTTATGGTTAAGGACAGCACACCTCTCAGTGTGACTTATTTTTAACTCACACTGAGACTGACCTTAGCTTTAGTGCCTTAAAGATGAGTGTGAATGTACCAAGAAAACACAGACCAGTATTTTCATTGATGAGGGGTGGGGGAGGCCTAGTGTGTAGGATACTGTCCTCTGGACCAAGAGGTCAAGGGTTTGAATCCCACCTTCAGCAGACCACCACTGGGTTTCAGAGCAAGACCCTTAACCCCAAGGTGCTCTGGGGAGACTGCCCCCTGTAGTTAGGGAATGGAAGTCGCTTTGGATAAAAGCATCTGCTTAAATGCCATGAATGTAAATGTGTGAATCAATTCTAAATATTGAGACATATCACTTCAGTATCAACCTAAGCTAGAGAAACTCACACAATTTCTGTTTGGTGGTCAGTGTGGACAGACACTTAGCCACACCCTCCAGTGTTCCCTGCTTCTGTATCCCCAACTCAGATGCACATATGTCTCTTGCTTAGTGCTCTCAGCACCCAGTCAAGTCCTTTCATGCTCAAATAGTGTTGGTTACTCCTCTGATGTTTCATATGACCATCATCTGTTGGCAGTCCTGCTGTGTGTGCGTGTTTGTATGTGTCAGTAAGTGAGCATTTGTCAGGGGATAACTGGGTGCTTGTGGTCCACTGGGCATGTGTTTAGCCTCCCCCCACCTCCTCTGCCCCGTCGTGGGTGTGATTTGTCTCTCAGCACGGCGGGTGTGTGACGCCTCTCTACTTGTGCCACTTCAAAGCTGCACTGTCATCTAACAGGCCTTTGAATTACAAACACAAAACATGCACAATGGAGAGAGATGCCATCTTCTCTCACTTTAAATATACATTTATCACTCAGGACTCTCATCTTACAGCATATTTCAGGAGTCTGTGTGTTATAAAAGGCTTATAGACAGCCTACAGTTACACAGACAAGTACTTCTATTCTATTCACCTGCGTTTATGAACACAGAGATGGTAGTTTATTACTGTCACCCTTGACAGTTTTATCAGAAACAGCTACACACTTCATACATTTACAATAACACACCGTATATCCATCAAAGGGATCACCCTAGCATCACGGCTTATAGGGACAAGAGGTATGTGTAGATCTAGTACAGGTCACTGGAGTTTTTATACACCTCAGACTTATTGCGGGAATGAAAATACCCCACTGACCAAAAATATCCAACAATTGTCTTGTTGTGTGTGATCAGAAACACGTCGTTGATGAAGGGCGAGAGGATGGCTGCATTTAACAAAATATATGGTGGAAAATGGTGAAATATTGATTAAATCATTACAGTGGCACCTGTCAGGGTGTGAGATTTATTAGGCAGCGAATGTGTTGGAAGCAGGAAAAATGACCAAGCATAAGAATCTAACAAGGACCAAACTGTGATGCATCAGCCCAGCCATCACGAAATGCAATTTAATCAAAATACTTTTGGCAGTATCAGGGGTAACTGGTGACTGAGGGACAGTAGGAGAGAAGTAATGAGTTGATTCCTTATCGTATTTGTTTGCAAAATGGTTAAAACAGGTTAAGTCCCTAACCCTCACCCTTACCTTAACCCTAAAATACAGGTTAGTGAAGCGTTGTCCTAGCACGAAAGAGTGAAGTGTTCTGCTAGCACGCAGCATGTATTTTGAATAAATTGTATTTCGTGATGCTGCATGAAAGGTTGTGGGTTAGATGCCTAGATGACTGGGTCAGAGGATCTTCAAAACAACAGTTCTTGTCCAAACTGGACCAAAAAAGCACACCTGGTGGGTCAGCAACATAGTCATGGACACCTTCATCAAAGTGCGTGGGGAGTGAAGGCCAGCCCTTTTGCTGGCTGTGATAGAAAGGTGTTTAAATATGAAGTATGGTAGAACAGTCACTCAACTTAGAACCTTATTGCACGAAAAAGCTATATTGCACGAGATTGTAGCTATTGCTGCAATCTTGTACACAGTGCTACTGCACTGTGATGCACTCTGCGTGGTGTATATATATATATATATATATATAATAAATGAAAGCTAAATGAAGGTAAATGCCTCTTCAGTAGTCAACATTTAAAGTACAAATCGATTTAAAACATTACAGAGAGAATGATTATGGATGCTGTTTTCTTTTATGCACTCCTTCAGACCTTTATAACTGTATTTATTTTTTATTGCCATCACATTCGGCTTTTGGAGGGAGACATTTTTATTTCGTTCTAGGAGCACAGGGCAATATTTTCAGCGAGGACTTCTTAGAGAAACCTTCAGGAATGCACTGTAATTTAATTCCAACACCAAAACAACCTTTACTTTTTCCCTCTCTCAGCTCTCATGGCATTTTCCTGGATGGTGACCAGGGGCTCCAGGTGAAAACACTTCGCTCCAAGAGGGACATTTTGAGGGGGAGTTAAAAAAAATTGTAATAATAATTTGGGAGAAGTTTCATTTTTCAATTTTTTTATAATCTTTGGTGGTTCCTGGAGCAGCTGCTGGAGCAGGCAGCAGGATGTGACTGTACCAGGCATGAATGAGAGATGCCGTCCAATACACACACACACACACACACACACACACACACACACACACACACTCACGCTTGTGCGCACTCCAGTGCTGAGGTGTCTGGAGTGGGCCAAAGGAAATGGAAAGCTGGTTCTCGCGGGAGTCTCCCCGAGCAGAGTGAAGCGGATGAAAAGGACCTTGTTCACAGAAGGGCCATGTTAAAAACGCGGAGAGAAACATTCCCCGGAAAGTTTCGAGCTGAGACTCCCTTTATTTTTCGTTCCTGGTCAGAGGGAGGGAGGGTCCTTGCTACAAAGTTATGAAATCAAAAGCTGCATTTGACCTTGTCAGTCCCAATTTATGTCTTACTCTGAGAAGTTATTTCACTGCAAACAATAATAATGTGCTCGACTAAAACGTATTAAACACATTTAAATATTTTTAAACTGTATCTCAGGTAAGTCTAACTCAAATAAAAATAATGTAGCTTACAAATATTGCTTAACAGACCTGTTAACTTGACTAATGTTAAAATCAGTTTTTTTTAGTTATTTATTTGTTAATTTGCTTCTAGAAATCTGAGTCCAGTATATTTTGCTATACTATCGAAATGTAATGTAAAGGCTATTTTTGTTTGTTGTTTGTCTGTGAGAGAGCAAAGCCTTTTTGTTATCTTAAAATGTGTGTAACAGTGTGTCTGATATATGTATATATATATATTGTGAAACATTAATTATCTTGAAACAGTGACACCAGTCAAGTTGTCTGATCTATTAAGCAGCGGGTGAACAGTCATGTTCCTGGATGACCGTAGCACCACTGGAGATTGAACTTTTGATCTCTTAATGACAGGGCCAACGATGTCATGCCACTCAGGAGGCCACACTAATATATTGTATAATATCACAATATATTACCTCTTCTGTTTACAAACACAAGTATAACACTGAATGGAAGTTCATAGCAGTAAATATTTTACGAACAAGTGCGAAATAATTGCTCAATTTACATTTTTCACTGGGATCCCTAATGGTTATATAAACACACTGTATTCGTCATTTCAGCCCTTAAAGGAAACTCTTGAGTCTGTTTGTAACATTGTTTCATTTTCCACATATTTCTCCTCGCCAGAGTCTGTAACCTCCCTATCCTGCACATTTTTGCCAGATACTGAATAAATGACCTTGAATAAATAAAGAGAAGCCTTGTCTGCCCGCACTGTGATACAAAACATACTTTAAACCCGGCCTTTGGCTTAAGGGGCACACAATGGAATTATTCAGTAGGCAGGCGCAGGTCCAGTGGCCGGGGACGTATTCCTGAGCTTCCACAGGCATTCCTTGTGGAGGCAGACACAAATCATGCAGGGAATAAAAAGCCCTCTTAACATATTAAGTCAAGGCGCATTTAGCCTGATGTTCATTTGCGGATAAAGGAGTAGGTCAGCCAGAAACGCAAACAGGGCATAAAAGCCAGCATGGTCATGCTAGCTGCTGTTCCTCATTTGCCACATTAGTACTTCTGGGCAAAATTATAATACCATTCAAACGTTTAGAAACATTTACAGGACCCTATTAACACTAGTTTATAACAGTAATAAAAGTAGTCAATAACTAGTTAATAACATGTTCTAACAACTGTTTACTCAGTCATTATCCATTGTTAACGATTTGCATCTCAAAGCAGAAAAATTCTTGTGAATGGTTGAAGTATGTCATTCGTCATTTAAGTTCTTAACACTTTATAATACCAGGCTTTGATAAATACCAGCAAAATCACGGACGTCTACAGTAAAATACTAACTAAAAAAACTAACTTTTATCCATTATGTACATTTCTTGTTTTCTGTTTTGAATCATTATTCAATGAATTCAATATTCATTAGTTATTGACATTTACTTTTTTTACTGTTATAAACTGGTGTTAAAAGGGTCCTGTTGATGTTGATCTTGATGCTCATTAGCGCTGATTAAAGTCAATTGATGTGGCAGCATTTTTTCTTGGCTTAATATGACAGTTTTAAAGGGGACATATTATATCTCTTTTTAAACAAGTTATAATTGGTCTATGGGCTACAAAACATGTTCGTGAAGTTCTTTGCACAAAATCTCTCTCACATAAAGAGATCTCACCAGCTCTATTCCTGACAGTTTCAGTCCCTTTCAAAATGAGCCGTTTAAGGGCTCTGTCACTTTTATGCAAATAAGCTGTTGCTGGCCACGCCCCACCCATCCCCTGCTTAGGCTCCGCGTTTAACACGTGTGAAAATGGCAGAAAACAGAGGCGCTATCCAGCCCTATATGTTCAACCCCGAGTCAGACCCAGAGCAAGATGAACACTTCATGTGACTTGCCTTTGCCTGTAGCCGTAGCGCCCGGTGTCTTATGCGTGCTCGTAAAACCAGCAGACAAAAATGGAGGATCTTCAACTAATCTAGTGGGTGGGGGCTCGACAGGTGAGGGGTGGTTCTATGCAAATGTCCTTATTCTGACGTCACAATGAGGGAGCTGTCCAAACGGCACATGATTCCTGACACCAAAATCTTTCAGTTGACTCACAGAAAACGGATGGATGGTTTTTTCACGCTTGAAGTGTTTATAGAAGCAGTAGAGACCGATATGGAAATACAAAAGGATGCAAAAAGTGAGTTTTGCATAATATGGCCCTTTTACATTTCGTCCCCACTGACAGAAAAAAACACATAAAAGAGAGACAGCAAGACACCTGGGACAGTTGGAAATGCAGCATCCTCAGTGGGCCAGCTTGTGGCACATAAGTTAGCCAGGTCACTCCTATTCCTGTGTGAATATCTAATTGTTTAATTATTTAATTTATAGTTTATGATTAGCGAGTTAGCTGGCTTGCTAACTGCATGCCCATTTTGCAAGACCACCACTTGATTTTAACCTTGCTGCATTGCTAAAAATAGAGGTAATATTGATGAATATTTATAGCACAACATAAACGGCCATGTTTATGTGTGTGTGTGTGTGTGTGTGTGCGTGTGTGTGTGTGTGTGTGCGTGTGTTGTGGGGATATTTAACGAGCCTGTTAAAGCCAGAGCGGGTGGCAAGCGACTTGTCTGGCTGCAGGACAGATGTGAGGTGTGTCTTGCTGGCGCAGGCAGAGGCTGGCAGGCTGGCAGGGTCGCAATATTCCGCTCCGTCTTCATCGAGGACAATAGCAGCACATCTGCTGGTGCGTTTACAGGCGGTGGCTAATGAGGCTTTCGCAGCAGCTGCATTTACTACACCGGCAATTAAGGCACTCTGGGCATGGATGATGGTGTAATGGGCCTTCGTGTGATAATTATACTACACTGTTCATCCATTTGTTGTGAAACGGTTTATTGATGAGACTCAGATTTCTTTACAGTGGAGGTGAATGGAACCAGACGTCTCGAATACAAATACAGCCGTTTTATTCACTATCGACCCCCAGTGAAGCTCCACATGTCTGTGAGTGTTTATATGGATGCTGATCATGGTAAAATAGAGAAGAATCTGAACTAAATCACCTTTTTGTTCCTCACGACGCTCCTGCATGTATCCCTCCACCATGAATAGCTTTGGTTTTGGGACCAAAAGCTTCTCAAAACTCTGGCAGAACAACGTCTCAGGCATCAAGTGGTACAACCAGAATCATTTCATGGTCTTATGCAGGCCACGTGTGATAATTATGCTACATTGTTCGTCCATTTGTTGTGAAACAGTGAATGGAGGTGAATGGAACCAGACATCTCCAACACAAATACAGCCATTTTATTCTCTACAGACCCCCACTGTTACTTCACATGTCTCTGAGTGTTTATATTGATGTTGATGATGGTAAAATGGTGGCAAATATGAGCTAAATCACTTTTCTTCAGGGACTGTTTTGCCTCACGACACCCTGAATGTATTTGTTGTGAAACGGTTCATTTACAGTGGTGGTGACTTTATCTTAATGGTGAGCAGTCGGCATGGTTACTGTCACTCAGATACTCTCAAATTAAAGTGGACTTTCTTCAAAGTCATTTACTAGTAACACAAATAGTGGTTTGTAGTTGTTCTCTATCCTGAGTCCTTTATTACAGATGACTTACAGTAATTAGTGATTTTGCACATAAGATATTGTTATTGGTAAGATATTGATTATTAAGATATTCTTTGTCAGTCCCTCTTAGGTGTGTGGAAACTCTCCTGACAGACGGAGTGAAGGTATCTGACTAGTGATGTAAGCTGAACAACCCAACTGCAGGTTCTTACCTGCTCTCAGAACAGGTCTGTCTTAGTGCTTGCATGACGGCATGGGAAACAGCAGTAAATTACTGCAGGCTAGAAGCAAGAATGAGTGCTGTAAGTGTTTTTTCCCAGACATTAACGTGGGCTGTTACCTCTGTACCCACTTTGTATTAAGTGTCCTTAATTACTGTGTAATAACACATAAATAATGCATGCAACCACAGTGTAACTACTGGTGATGTATTCGCTGCTACAGCTGGATTACAGAAAGGCAGCTCATGTAATTACATACATGTATTATCAGTTTTTAACTGAAATTTCATGTAATAACATGTATATGTCATTTTTTTACTGCAACCACTAGTAATAACATTCGAACACTTGTGAAAACTGCACTTAATTCATGACAAATGAGAGCAGGACAGGATGTAAGTGATGAAGACAGGATGCACACTACAGGCCATACATTTAGGCTGATCCCCTGACTGAAAAAAATGAACTGTCTGTTCAAAATGTTATTATGAGTAAACATATGAAATACATACTTCAAACAAATGTAACTGAAGTCTAACACTATACACCATTAGTGCAGTTTAATGGATGTGAAAGTTTCTGTCTTTATCATAGAAGCACAGATTCACCAAACAATTTTCAGAAATAACTTGTGTCCAAACCCTCCAAGCACCTTTTAAAGCAGCAACCAGTTCTGTCTCATTTGCTGGAGCTCGTTTGGAACTTGTGGGTCCAGCTCGTCCCTGCAGCTCAATGGGAGAAAGATCTGGAGACTGGGGAGGCCAATACATAATTCTCGAAACTTTCTGTGTTTCTTTGAAATTTTGACACAATTGTGAGAAACGCTTGGGACCATTGTCATGTTGGATAATGAAATTTTGGCCAATGATCTGTAAACAGAGTGACACATTTTTTCATGATCAACACAAAGTCAGTCACTAAAGACAGACCTGATATGTCTCTTCAAATCAGTTTGAACCATTGTGGCTAAATAATGTGTTACTACAGACTATGAAATACTGAAAGCCAGTCAACTGCATTTGTTTTAAGTATTTCAAAAGTTTTCTTGTAGTAAAATTTTGAAAAAGCAGCATATTGTTTTTTTATATCTGAAGATGTATGTAGTGTAATGTAATGTAATGTATGTAGCATGTAGTGGTAAACGATGATGTAACCAAAACCGAATCAAATGTACCTGTCACCAAAACCGAATCAAATGTACCTGTAACCAAAACCGAATTAAATGTAACCAGAGTTGCAAACACTGAAAACCTCAGACAAACCCAAAACAAGGCCAGAGTTACTCGAACTGGCTCACACTGCATGCAAATCTGGCATAAATATAATTAATTACGTATCTGACTATGTAATTAATCGTGTAGTTGCATTTTTAATTACGGCAGGCTTTAAGGCAGCTGTGCAGTGCAGAAGCGCAACTGGCCGGTTTGCATCTGAATCTTAATGAGTGACGTTCAGACTCAGTCTGACGGTCCCGCCTGTTCGGCTGCGGCTCGACTTCTGAGCCTCTGCAAACAAAGAGGGCAGATGCTCAGCAGCAGCGGCCTATAATGAGCCACCCATCTCCACAGCATGCTCCTGAGGGTCAAAAGAGCCCATTATATTCCACGCACACACACACACACACACTGTCCCAGCCCAGTAGAGATTAGGGCAGTGTACTGCATGCCTGTCCAGAGCTGTTTTTCCATATGCTAATGCTAATGGGTTTTTTTTCCTCTCCACAAAAAGCTGTAACAACAGTTACAAGTGCTGCATCAGCAAAAATCTATTGCTTAGTTACTCCCTGCCAACCCCCGTCCCCATCAAAAGCAGACAATCAGCCACATTTGCTTTTAAACTAGAACTACAGGGGTGATATAGCAAGTAGTGGAATTAGCCAACTAGCCTTAATTATCAAACTGTGATGAGGAATATTTTGTCAAAAAAATAAAACTTCCACAGGGATCCCAGATGTGGTTGATCATGTTTGGAGTCCAAATTGTGCTCCTTTAGTTTAGAACTGGAGCTATGAGGCTAACCTTGCTAACACTAGAAGTCACCCAAATCTTTTAATCCCTCAAACAACATCCAGCTCTTCATTTGGGTGGAACAGATTGTGGACCTGGTTTTTGACTCCAGGACTACATCTGGAATAAATGTACAACTGTAAATTAATTCTTTAATCTCAGACAGAAGTAAGAACACAGTTCTGTTGACGTATTTCAGCCTATGTTTATAGATATCAGTGAGTCGAATAGAGTCAGAAAAGTTTGGAGGAAAGTAGATTGCAGAGCTGAGACCAGAAGCAGACTGTTCTCACATCTGCAATCTAATTCTCTCCAAGCTTTTCTGACACTGTTAGACTCTCTGTTGTCTACAAATATTTACTAAAGCACAGACACAGTTCGGCTTACTTTAGCCCATGTTTATCGACGCCAGGGAGTCATACGGTGTCAGAAAAGCTTGGAGGAAAGTCGACTGCAGAGCTGAGAACAGAAGCAGACTGAATGTCGTATACAAGTTTGCCTGTTTTTTGTACATTGAACTGAAGTGAATGGAAGAAAAAAGAAAGAGCAGCTTTGAGAAAACACATGTCGGCGGGAATATTAATGCTGTAACGGTGAATGTGTGTGTGTGTGGATGCCATCTGCTGACCCCAGGTGCGGGAAAGTGCAGCCGTGAGCGCTTTGTGTGCGCGGCGCTAAATCCTCTACTGTAGATCGGTGTGTTAAAATGGATTGGCCATGCGTCGGCTAGCGGCAGTTAGCTGCACATTTTGCAGGGGGTCTTTGTCCCCGGCCATTTGTACAAGGGAACAAAACCGTGCTCATACACACACACACACACACACGCACACAATATAAGAAGCCCACATTCTGTGATAAAGCTCTTTCACGGCTAATTTAGGCCACTCGGCCTCCTCCCTCAATTACATCCTGGTTCCTATTACCCGGGCAGCGAGGAACCCCCACCGTGTCCGGCTTGCGGTTCGCGTTGCTCTCATAATTCTCTAGGAACAGCAAAGCCGGAGCGATCAGGCTCCAATAAAACCCCAAACCCTGCTGGCCCCATCAGTAACTCCCTAGCTGGCACTAAATCTCCCCGCACGGCTGCAGGGGAGTCTGCAGTCTTGGGCAGTTAATTCACTCATTTAAAGCTGTATGGACCCTCGCTGAGGTCAAAACTATCCGATATTATAATGTCATTCACTTGTCAATATTAACCCTTTGAACTCGTGTCCTTTAGGCCTTGTTTATGTCGTGGGTCTATCATGCGTCTTCATAGTGTCCAAATGACCACTTGTGTTTCTCATTTTGGACATCTTTGATTTTATTTGGGAAATCATTTGGATTTACCCATCCTGTCCCGTCCAGACCTGAAGTTGTTGCCTTTTTCATTTACATTTACAATGCTCAGCAGACATTTTTATCCCGAGGGACGTACATCTGTGCTTTATAGAAAACACGTCCCTCATACTAGTAAACCTGGACTTACAGTTAAGAGATGCTTGAAGACTAAGATTCTACAAAAGAAGTGAATTCTCCACCAGGACCTTCTCAGATCACACAGCGAGGAACAACCCGAACCCTCTCAGATCACACAGAGAGGAACAACCAGGACCTTCTCAGATCACACAGAGAGGAACAACCAGGACCTTCTCAGATCACACAGAGAGGAACCAACAGAACCCTCTTAGATCACACAGAGAGGAACCACCATTGACTTCTCAGATCACACAGAGAGGGACAACCATTAACTTCTCAGATCACACAGATGACAGGTTTTTAAGTTAGTTGTGAAGTTTATGTTCTCCTCTGTGCTCAGCAAAGTGGATGGTCTTTAGTCTCCATTTGAAGGGTTTCAGCAGTGAGGGTATCTGCAGTTCTTTGTATTTACTTTGCACTGCTTCAAATCTTTTATTTTACATTCTTCTTCATTTTTCCATGTAGGGCACACATCAATTTCTTTACACTACAAAAGATGTCCTAGACCACCTCAGCAAGTGGTTTCAGTGGTTATGATGCGACTTACTGGGCATTTACTCTTGTACATTTGAGATCCAATTGACTGGGACACATTTTAATATGAAGAGTAAACAGGGTCTCAGGGTGAGAGACTGAAGGGTGGGCCCATGCACAGGGTTTAAAGTGTTAATAAAGAAGAGTGATGGCCTATTAATGAGGCAGCGAAGCCGAGGAACATCTGTTTGAAGGACAGATGACTTTGAATGGGAAATTAAGAGAAAAGCACTGAGGCAATATGTCTTTACAGGCGTGACCAGGGTGTCCCTCCACCTGTCATCCTAGGGGTATAAGCGGCTCACATGATGAATCAATGAATAAATACTATGTAAATAATAATAGAATACAATTAAATACAGTACTGTGCAAAAGTCCTGAGTAGATTATATACAGCTTTGAATCACCTCATTGGTGCTAAAATACAATTTTCTGCCTGTCAAACTTTCTTATCTTTGTCATATTGAGTAGATTAATTGAATGAAATGGGAACAAATGTTTTAATGCAATAGGCTGCAAGGTGCCTAAAAATACAATGAGCCTAGATAAAGGAGTTCCAACCGTTCAGCATTCAGCACCACCAGTATACTGATCACCACCTGAGCATCTGGAATCATCTGCACCTGTTTCTTCACTGGTTCAGGACTTAAGTTAGATGTGCGTTGTTTTGCTTGAATGATTCATACGTAGGTCACACTGCAGCTTAATAAACAAAAAACATTCCTCTGAAACTGGTCAGGTTCAGGGGCTGAACTGAAAATGAGAGTCTTTGAACATCCTTCAGGAAGCCTGGAGAACTGTTCCTCAAGACCACATTAAAATACAAGAAAGGTATCTTGTATCTTTGAGCACTCTGTCATTTCTTCCCATTTCTTTCATTTAATCTACTCAAAATGCCAAAGATAAGACACTTTGACAGGCAAAAATAGTATTTATCCACTCACAAGTTGATTCAAAGCAAATTATGAAGAAATGAAAGGTGGCTCAGGACACAGTACTGTATATAACAATATACAGTAACACATTTGTAATATGACATAATATTTCGTACCTTCAAGACACTTTGTTTAAGATCTTGGGGGTGAGGGGTGGGGGCAAATCGTTTTGTTCAGCTTTGGCTCTCTAATTGCCGAACTTGCTCTGGCCTATTTTATAATCTTCTGTCTCTCGCTTTTCCATCAGTTTCTGACAGTGATCCAGATCAAGGCCAAACGAGAGCTCGGCCCAACAATGGTGTCATTAATCAAAATGTGTCCTGCTGAAACCCTTTGTAGCCGATTATGCAGGACAGCGTGTCTCATTACGTTATCAGTGCTGTATCAGTGTTGGGGGTTGATCCGATATTTAACAGAAGCTCTGCTGAGGGAGCCTCACTCCACTTTAACCTCATCTATAATTGAAGGCGGTTCATTCACCCGGCGGCCCCGGTCCAGTCCCGCGGGGGCCACGGTCGCAGACTGTTCGGCCCCTGGCTCCACACACACACACATACACACACAGATCCCCCGGGCAACACTGTCCAGCACTCGCTGCCTGTTTTCAGCCATTGATCACATCGATTCCTCTGCTTAGTCCTTACAATGAGCCACGTGTGAATCAATACAGGACCTTCTGCTGAAGCACAGTGTTGTCTTGCTGAGATTAAAGGAGCAGTTCTACAGAATTTCACCCTCACCGTCACCCAGCTAGGGCATGCTTAGGGTCATTAAAGGACCTATATCCTGTATTTTTGCAAATGAAGCCATTCTACTTTGTTCAAACAGGCTAAAGCACACCTTATAACTTCTGTGTGAATAGGCGGAGCTAAACTGTAGTAGGCTGGATATGTAAATACACTGAGGTTTTTGTGACATCACAGAAACTAAACTTTGCAGCGTGGCTCCCATATATTGGTTGTATGGACCGGGTGGTGGGTGGTGTGTGGTGTGTTCTGAAACAGTGTTTGTATCCTAAATTAAACTTTTTAAATTCAGATATTCAGTTTTCTGACACATTCTTTAACACTGTAAACAATGTATGGATGGATAGTTTGATGGATGGATGGAAGTAAGATTGGATGGATGAGGGGATGGATAACTGAAGGATTGTTGGATGGCTGGATGGATAAATGGATAGATGGATGGATGGATGGATGGATGGATGGATGGATGGATGGGTGGGTGCGTGAATGGGTGGATCTGGATGGATGGA
>JBBPCY010000032.1:14490097-14506598 GCA_037974405.1 Brachyalestes nurse | reverse complement strand
AGAAGATTTTGGTCCTAAAACTAAACCCATTCATGGTGGAGGGATACATGCAGGGCGTCGTGAGGTAAAATAGTTCCAAAAAAACCCTTGGTCCCTATTTACTGTTTTGCCATCATCAATATGCCATACTACAGAAACGGAACAAAATTAAGTCATCTTAACTGTGCTCATGTTTCGTAGTAGCAAAGTATAATAATAGTCCCTTAATCTTACACACCGCACTTTACAGTCCTGTTAAAACAGAAGAGCTTTTCACTGAGATAATAAAATTGTAGGCCAGGGGGGTCCCAACCTTTACATCCCACGGCCAACACAACTGACTGCAAAAGATTCTGCAGCCCACGAGATTTAAACTAGCTCATTATTTGAAATGCAAACAGAAATTACATAATGAACTCCTACCCAGGCTTGTTTCATCCCAAACACTGCTGTCAGCCACGATGAATCCGTTCTCATTCAGCTCCACTGGCCCTCTGTACCATCCCAGATTCTTTTCAAAATTCCACAGTTTTACTCCATCCTGCCTCTTCTTGAGGTCCTTTCTTATGATCATCCACAGCCTATCATCTCAGAACAGCACCCTCCTTATATTACAACTCAATCTGTCTCCATATATCTATCAATCAATCAGATTCTAGTGTGTTTTTAAACCTTAACACCTGTATTTAAGATGCAGTACTCTGTATGATACCAGTATTTGCTGTTAACATATAGTTTACATATATATATATATATATATATTACAATACTCATGTCCATATTTTATGTTCCTAGATTGTATAGTGTACTTTTTATACTGTCCTCTTGAAATAGTATTTTATTCTATTGTTCTTAATCTTTCCTGCTCTTAACTTTGTTCTGTCCACTTTCCGTCATGACAATGCAAATTTGTGGAACTAGTAAAGGTTTATCTTATCTATTGTTCTTTTCACCTTCTGTTGCCAAGTGCTTGTTATTATTTTTCTATTATTTAATTGGCTCTTAAAATGTATTGTAATTGTTAGAATATGCAATGCAGCATGTCACATAGACTTGGCTCTAATATCATCTGTTTACAGAAACAAAATTTATCTGGAAATGTTTTGTATGCACCTAAGAATTCAAGACAAGAAAGTGCAAATTCAAGTTCAAATGCACAGAATACACAAACTAGCAAGTTGTGTCTCTTACATCAGTCCTACAGTTTTCCCAGCCAATCAGTGAGCTCCGTCTAAGTATTTCAGACTTTGACTTCAAAAGCTGACTGTTCACTCACAGCCTACAGCCTAATGTAATAACTCCCACCCCCCCCTACCACCACCACCACCAACAGGGGACACTGAAACAGATCATCAGTGTTTACTTCACTGTCAATGGTTTTAGTGTTGTGGCAGATCAGTGTTTATTTTAAATGCGACATATTCTAACTCTTTTAAAACAAGTTATAAAAGGTCTATGGGGTACAAAACATGTTCATGAAGTTCTTTACACAAAATCATTCTCACATAAAGAGACTCACCAGCTCTATTCCTGACAGTTTCAGTCCCTTTCAAAATTGCCCGTTTAAGGGCTCTGTCACTTTTATGCAAATAAGCTGTTGTTGGCCACGCCCCACCCATCCCATGCTTACGCTGCGTTTACCACACGTGAAAATTTCAGAAAACAAAGGCTCTCCAGCCCTCTATGTTGGACCCCGACTCGGACCCAGAGCGAGATGAACACACACTTCATGTGACTCACCTTCGCCTGTAGCCCAGCGCTCGGAGTCTTATACATGCTCATAAAACCAGCAGACAAAAATAGAGGATCTTCAACTAATCTAGTGGGCGGGGCTCGACAGGTGAGGGGCGGTTCTATGCAAATTTCCCTCTCCTGATGTCAGAATAAGGGAGCCATCCAAACGGCTCATAGAAGCATATGATTCCCGACACCAAAATCTTTCAATTGAATTAATTCGCGCTTGGAGTGTTTATAGGAGCAGTAGAGACACAAATGGAAATACAAAAAGTGAATTTTGCATAATATGTCCCCTTTGATATTTATTTTGTCTCCAGGTCCTCCGTGGGTGACTCGTGGGGTGGAGGAGAGGCAGACGGCTCGGCTGGGGCGAACTGTGCGTCTGCCGTGCCCCGTTGAGGGTGACCCTCCTCCGCTCTGGCACTGGCTGAAGGACGGGCGTTCGGTGAACCCGGGCTGGAGCCGCTTCCGAATCCTCAGAGGAACACACAGCCTGAAGATAAAGGACGTAGAAGTAGAAGATGCTGGAGTCTATGTGTGCCGTGCCATCAATGGTTTCGGGAGTGTCACACTCAACTTCAGCCTCATAGTTATTGGTAAGTGCAGCTACAGTCTAAAAAACATTCAAAACTTAAGGTTTGTGACTTTTTTTAGATTCAACTTTGTCACTGTGCAGTGTACGGGTACACAGTATCTAACCAGAAGTTCAGAATAGTAGTATAAATTCAAGTAAAGTACAGATAAAGAGGAGTATTGTGAAAGAAATAAAAAATCTAAGCCCTCTAGAAGTCCCAGATACGCAGCCTAATTGGCTTTCTGTCAGATGGTAAATAGCAGTAGTTTTTTGATACAATGCTTTACTGAAGGAGTCAATATTTACATGTACATTTACGGCATTTAGCAGACGCTTTTATCCAAAGCGACTATAGAAATGCAGTTTAAAATACATGTTCATATATCTGTTACAAGCTCCCAGTAAAACACTGAGAGTCTTTAAGTTTAGAAGCCACTGAATCCTATAGCAATGATCTTACAGAATCCTGTGTTCCAGTGTTAATATCTAATACTTTAGCTCAGTAATGACATTATACTGGAAGGACAGAAGCAGAAATTAGCATAGAGGTGTGTTTTCTACCCAGTTTTTGAAATTCATGACCCAAACAGAAGGCCCAGATTGTAATAGTCATGGTTCCCCAATGACAGGTACTGCAGTACCTCTCTTATTTCATTATTTTGATCCTTTTTATTGCTTATTTTTTGGAAACAATATGGTAAACATGTTATTATCTGAAAATTGTCAGATTTTCTTTTTAATACTTGTGTGAATATAACTCAGCAAGTTCTGTAATGAGGCCTCAGGCGCTGCTTCGTGACTCATACAGTCAAAAACAGAAAAAGTCCTAACATGTCAGAGTAACAAAAAAATAATTAGGATGTGAGGGAGAAGTCAATCATATTTTGAGTTCTAATGTGCGAGGGAAAACATTGCTTTAGGCCTTCTAGAAGTTCAGCCTCCTAACCAGGGGCTTCTAGATCTAGGTGGTTCAGCACCAATACATTAGCAGCAGAGTCCTGTTCGTTATGAGGTGGGGATGAACTAGATCAATTTGTCTAGCATATCACAGCAGTTGTTCTTTTCTGTGTGCGTGAGTGTGTGTGTGTGTGTGTGTGTGTGTGTGTATGTGTGTGTTTGTCCTTGTCTACCTCACCGTCCTTGTTGCATAATCCATTACTGTCTTGCTTTCTAAGCACTCCTGGCCTCCAGCAGTCATTCAATCTTAATCAAAACCTTTTTGGTTTTAAAATCCATCAAACAAGAGCTGGTCTTCAGCACTGCACTGGCAGACACCACTGCAGCATCCACAGCCTCCAGATGTAGCCATGGCCTTCCGATCCAGTGAGGCAGAGACATTTTCACTCTAACAAAAGGTTGATTGTGGGACAGGAAGCTAACCGGTCTCGTGTTTTATGGGGAGAGAATTATATTCGACATGACTGGCAGGAGACCTGCTATTAACTGCGTGTGGGTTCATTTATGCCACATTAAACAATAAAGGGCAAGAGCACACTGGGTTTATGAGCCATTACCTGTTGAAGAAGTGTGTAGTTCCAGTGCCACCTTTCATTATCAGCACCGGAGAACAAAGGGGGGCTTCTTTACCTCATGCCTTCCGTCTCACGATAGCTGTCGCTGTTTATGAAAGCTGTAACCCAATACATTGTACCTCAGTTTACCCCAGCAAAGAGAGGATTGTTTTTCAGCAACTCTGACAGACTGAGGAATTACTGCACCTCTCTCCAGTTAGAAAAAAAAAAAAAAGAAAAACTGCAGCAGTGTTTGGTGTGGACTCATTGGGAGTGTGTTTGGTGGGAGCTTACTGGAAATGTCTGTTTGGTAGGAGCTTACAGTAAGAATGTGTATTCGGTGGGAGATCTTTGAGTATATTTGGACTGTTAGGTGTGTGTTGTGGGAGAATTTTGTTTGTATGTTTGGTACGAAGTTATTGAGTGTGGGGGGGCGGTATTGAGTGTGTGTTTGATTGAAGGTTGTTGGGAGTGTTTGATGGAAACTTGTTGGGTATTTATTTGGTGGGAAGCTCTTGAGTGTGCTAAGAGATTGTTGGGTGTGTGTTTGGTGAGAAATGGTCTAGTGTGTGTGTTGGGTGGAAGGTTATTGTATGTGTTTCTGGTAAGAGATTGCTGGGTGTGTGTTTGGTGAGAGATTGTTGAGTGTGTGTTTGGTGGGACACTGTTGAACGTGTTTCTGGTAGGAGATTGTTGGGAATGTGTTTGGTAGGAGGTCTTTGGAAGTGTGTTTGGTGGGAGCTTGTTCACTATTAAGTGGAAGTTTGTTAAGTGTGTTTGGTGGGACACTGTTGAATGTGTTTTTGGAAGGAGATTGTTGGGTATGTGTTTGGTGTGAGGTTCTTGGGAGTGTTTTCGGTAAGAGACTGTTGAGTGTGTGTTTTATGGGACGTTGTTGAGGGTGTTTTATGGGGTCTTGTTCAGTGTGTGTTTGGTGGGAGTTGTTGAGGATGTGTTTGGTGGGAGCTTGACAAGTGTGTTTTTGTGGGAGGCTGTTGAATGTGTGTTCTGTGGGGTGAATGTGGGGGGTTTTAGAGGTTTGGTGTGGTGCCTTGCTGCAGTTAGGAACATGTTCTGATCCAGAGAGCTATCCAGGGACAGCAGGAATTTCACCCAGAGTTCCTCATGCAGGGAGAGAACACCCAATGACCTGCCACCTCCTTGCAGTAAATCTGCTCCATTCCAGTGCGTCTTTAGGGCAAACAGCCACAGTCCCCCCACCCCCACCTCTGGCTTTGCTTCTGTGGCAAATTTTGCTGTGGAGGCATCCGGGCGGCCTGTGAGGGGCAGTGAGGCAGTGATTACTCCACTGAGTATTAGAGTAGTCTAATTGGCTGAGACTGTTGGGTCTCCCCCTATATTGTTTGCTCTGGGCCTCCCATTTGTGGAGTTATAGCAGCCTGCTGCTTTCCTGTTTCCTCCCAGAGAGGACTGTGGAACTCAGAGTTATGGTGCATGGCTCCCTTTGGATTACACTTCCCAGGTTTACTGAAGTCATTAACCGCGATGGCTGACAGCCTCTGAACAAAAGAACCATTAGAGGCTGAGGTCATACTGTGTGAGCAGGGTTTGTTGCAGATTTGCTGAACTTTGGTCCTCTGTAATGACTCGTAGTCATAATCTTGGCAGACTCTGGTGTTCAGTCTATCAATCAAAACCAAAATGTTCACATTTTTTTTGCCAAACATGACATGAGACTAATTAATGAAAGTGTATCCAAGTAATGAAAGTGTATCCAGTTTACCATCATATACACCATCTCTATGCTTGAATATTTCCATACCTTCTTTGAAGCACATTAAATTTCTAGGGAGCCTCAAAAAACAGACACCAACCGCTGACAGCAGAAGTGGCAGTACCATTCCAATCACTAAGAGCCGGCCACTTCAGCTGATATAAAACGCAGATCACAGGTGGTCTCTCTCTGTGGTCCTCCTCTGAAACCGACACAGATTTATGTTGTCCCCGACACACGGCCGGGGAAACTCCAGGCAGACCTGAATAAATCAGGGCGGTGGAATTTGGTGACATTCAATAGCACTTGTTGTCATCGGCGCAAGCTCTAATCCTCTGCGAGAGCTCCGCCCCTTTGCAAGCATGGGCAAAGCTCCTATTTGCTCATCTCCCTTTTACAGACAGCGGCAGCAGCAAATATGTGTATCTGTCATAAAGGTGTAACTCTACCTTTGAGATGATATTTCACCCCTATCAGGCTTGGCTTGGCGTAATCTCTTGGCACTGGACTGGGGTGAGGTAACGGCTGTAACTTAATCCTCCGCGTTTTACCCTGGCTTACAAAAGGCCCCGTGTCTTTGCGTGTTTTTCTGCACACAACTGTAAACAGAAACACGTTTTTTTCCCCCAACCATACATGCCACAGTTATACAAAAGAAACAGACATTATATTGGCCTACAGGCCTAAATAGGCAGTGCTTTGCAACTGCATGATTGATTTTATAACAAAGCCATTAACTTGCTCTATAATGTCAAAAGTACCATTGATCCAGATGTTTATCCTAAGTGAGCTTGCCATATCTGCCCTCACTGCAGTAAATGGAAAGGAAAATGGTAGACGGCAGCAGCTCAAGAGGGAGTGCTCGACCTCTAGAACCACGCTGATCTTCTGTCCATCCATTCAGAACTTCCTACCCAGTATGAGGACGAATCCGTCACCACATCGTTAATGTCCTAGAGCACCAGGGCCTCACGGCCCCTGTGCCCTCTTCTCCACATGCTGCTCCGCTAGTACCCGCAGAGCTCCGGTCCCCTGCTATTTTAAAGGCATGCCACATGCTGTTAACAGTGTTATTCCTCTGCGTCAGATAATACCAGACTTGAAGTAGAACGGAGAACAGTCTTTGGTACTGTTCAGTATGGCACTCCTTAATGTCAGCCTAGGCCTTGCCCACCCTATCAGCCTGGGTCTGACATAAATACCTATACAAGCATGAAAAAAACACTTGTGTACTTCATGTCAAGACTTAACCTCTTTAAAATGATGAATTTCAAATGATGTCTCAACTTTTAAACTTTTTATTGTTTCCAGGTTTACCTACAACAAATTGCAATTTCAATTTCAAATGTCATGGCAGATGTCATATGCTGGTAGCATAGCACTATTATATTAATGGATATTATCTGTCATTACTCATAACTCACGACAGCATATGATATCTTCCATGACACGTTTATGTAATGGTTATGTCAGGGTTCAAGTGCAGTGATACTGAGTTCACCAGAAAAGGTTCTTTGTTGCATCAATCAAATAGAACCATGTTTTGAAAGTTGTCTGTAAACAACCAAACGCGCCGCATTACTCCAAGGAATTAATTTTGGTCAAACTTTTCAAGAGTGCATTGGATTTTATGCACTTTGATGGACTCGTATGACCTTTGGGGTAAGCTCCAGTACCCCCCGAACCCTGGTTAGGAAAATCGGCCAGAAAATGGAAGGATGGGTGGATTTTATGGACCCACTGGTTCTTTGGTCTTTATTACATGTTGCATTTAGGTACAGCCATGCAAACGGGGGATTCCATTCCTGGAGACTGTTGTCATGTCCCCTGGCTTAGACCATAGTGCTCATCTGTTGGATTAAAGCTTCTGCTGTGTGTGGACGCTTTGGGAGAGACTGTGGCTTCTGGTCTGACCACTGCTTGGGCTGCAGCTTTTATAGAGGCAGCGATTAAACGCTCCCAGCGGTCGCCTTTTGTTCTTTGTTCACAGGCTGTGGGCTACATGTGTTGCAGTTTAACCCACGTCCTCCTCACCTAAATGGATAATTGTATCGGAATTACGCTCGCCGGGCAATCCACGGCTGCTGTGGGAGGAGAGCGGCACCAGCCGAGGTCGGGACCGCAGGAGAAGGTTCTTTAGAGCGCAGCAGCTTAGGAACCTTACCACCTACACCTGGGGTTGAGTGACAGGAGTCCCAATATTGGTATTAATAAAAGACAGCATGCTCATAACCTTTGCCACCTACGCCTGTTAGCCCCTCTAATCCAAAAGACAAGCAGTGACTCAACAGCCGACATCAGTCCGTAGGTGGCGAGGCCGGTGTTTATGTTTAGTCTGATTTGCACACATTTTCTGTGACAGCTCTTCAATTTTTTCTTCTCTCAAAGTGCCCGTTTGAACCATCTGACAGACAGGGCTCGAGAACCAATAGCAGACTGAGGTGGGGAGAAGCAGTGAACAGCAGGCTGTATATTTGGTTGATGTCTGACTCATCACTACAACCGCTAAGAACACAGAAACACAAACTTAGAGAGAGGGCTCTCTTTGATCACACTTCCACCATTGTGAGGGCAATGCAGTCCTTAATTCTGATGACTGGTACTGTGACACCGAGAGCTTTGCAGCTAAGGCCTTTGAGAATGTGTTTGTTTTTTTTTTTTGTTTTTTTTGTTTTTTTCAACTCTCATTGTGGAGAAAGAAGCCGAGGAGAGTTCAAAGCTCGCGCACATATGGACGCAAATGAATTCATGCTTGTGAGGAACAGAAGAAAGAGTGCCGTCGAAAAAAAACGGAGGCAGAGATGAAAGGCTGCGTGATGGAATTGAAACCATTCAGGCCTCACATGAAATTAGGCTGAACCGAGAGCTACGAAGATGGAGTTTCTGCGATCGCAAAGAATCGTGAGTGCACACAAGGAAGTGAGGAGCAGAGCACTTCCTGCACACGTCACCGCGTCGGCACGAAGACTGGAAAAACGAGGGAGGAGGAAAAAGGACATGATGAAAACCAGGGCTGTTTACTGTGGAAATATTAATTACGTTTAATTTCAGTCATTTCAAACATCATCATTCTCTTTGAAGGAAGACATCTCACAACACGTCATTTGCCTTCACACACAGGATTGTGTCATATTTCAGAAGGTCGTTATTAGGACAGTTGGAAAAAGGATTAAGCGCTAGAGTGCTTTTAAAGACAGTACAGTGCAACATTTTTTTTACAAAAAACGCTAAATATAACATCATATGTATCAGTATTTAATTTGTACACTAATTCCTTTTTTCCCCTACTACCACTTTGACTCTTCCATCCATCCAATCTTATATCCAACAAGCAGAGACACACACTTACACAAACAGCTACACACACCTACCTCAGCTGCCATTTTTCTCATGTGCTTCTAAACCGGCTAGAGATAACTGAGGATACATGATTAATAGTCAGATCACATAAGACGAAGGAAAATGAAAGAAAAGTAAGCAAGAAAAGCAGAAGTTTTAAAAATAATTATGAAATGATAGACAGACTGGAACTTCTAATTCCTGAACAAGACCTGGTAGACTACCAGACCAAAGCCCTATCAGAAAAACAACATTAAAATCTTTCATCTTTGGAGAAAATCAGGCTCCATTCTCACTTTAGACCTGAATTCACAGACAATCCACAGATGATTCTGTCCATCCTTCCACTGTGGAAAGATAACTTAACTCTGTGAGTCTGGGAGGATGTGTAGCTGCTCAAGAAGTGTTGACTGAAAACAAGTAAACAGACGAAAAAAAAAAAAAAGAAAATGTGCACCAGAACACCAAAACTCGGAGATGTGGAGGAAAGTTTCATGGTCCGATGAGTGTAAGGATGGACTTGAATAAGAAGCAGAAAATGTCGGTTTTATAGATCTACTGCTGATGCTACTGTTACTGATGTTTTGCCACATTCAGTTTATGCCTTGCATCGTGTTTTTGGAAGCTTGGGTTATGACTGTCTCTGGTTCTAGGGTCTCGAAGGTTTTAATTATACTGGGGGATGCAAATTACCCACCTTCATTGGCGTGCCACATTAAAGGAGCTTTGATCCTGGTCATTAGAGGAGGCTGAAGTTGGCCCAGGCCCTCCGTAGGTCTCACCGGCCCAGCCTGTCGCGCTGCAGACACAAGAAAAGAACCCAATTTCCTCCTGAACCACCCTATGCCTGCTGCTGCTAACCGCTAACGGCTCTATAAAAGATACGGGCAAGCTTCTAATTACCCTTTCTCCTCTGCTCCCCTCTGTCTATCCCAGACTGAGCATCGGCGAAAAGCTCTCTAATTTGCCTCCTTTTCTTCGATCCACATGAGGACAGGAGAGGCACTAACAAACGACTATGACTGCAGCCAGACTGTGCCTGGCAGAGGAAGATGAATTCAGGGGGCTTGCGTTACAGGGGCCTGTTTTATCTGACATTTTAACATTCAATTCAAAAATTACATATATCGTATATTCGACCTGGCAGGCGAAGAGGGTTTTGGTTTATAACACCGATGTTTCTTGCACGTTTTTCCTTCATCTCGTTCCAGGAGCTTGGCAGTGTTGTTGAATCAGTGTAAGTGCACGACCCATAAAACACCGTCAAGAGGAACATTAGAAATATGGCATCAAACTTTTTTATTCACTGCTGCTGCGGCCAGACTTGTACCAGCTATTCCTTTTTCATCACTCCAGCATTAGAGCGCACAAGTGTTCTGACAGCTCTTTCCTTTGATTTACTGGAATATACTGTACATGGTTTGAGTTAGCAGTAGCTTGTTGCCTTGAAAATATGGCATTGCTATCAGCCAACAGAATTATGTTACACCATCATTTTTTACTGCTTTGAAGAGAAAAATCACGACTGATGCTTTATTTCATTCAGGTGCGCCTTCGGTGCTGAAAATCACAGCTGGAATCACAGCAAGTTTTTCATGTCGCGTTTGCTTTCGCTTGACCGTGGCCCGCTACAGCCTCAAGGGTCTGGGAGATGGAGTCCCGGCCGTGTGTGTTTGCGCACCGGTATGAATTGAGAAAGAGGCTATTTGAGCGTGGTGCTTTCAAGTTTCTCCCAGTAGGAAAAAATAATACGAGGGCCTTCTAAACACGGCCCCCACATGAGGGACGTTTGGGGCTCCCTCCTGCCCTCTGCTCCAGACCCTCCGTCTCCAGCAACCTCTCCTCCCCCCAGTTTCTCAGCTGAGGAAAAGTAGGCCCCTGTTATCTATCCCGGAGCGCTGTGGCCTCTGTTTTTCGCAGCCAACTAAAAATCAGAGCCAGCACAGCCAGGGCTTGGAGTGGAGGCACTGCTGTCAATCTCTCAGAGGAGAAGCCATCACTCTGAAATACGCTCAAATGAATATTTTTATTACAGAAAGAGTTTCTCAATCCAGCAGGTCTAACTGACACAGTGCATATAGCCACTTAGTCTCCTCCCCAGGGCATGCCACACTAGAGATGGAGTACGCACTTGTGTATGATATGCTAGATCCCTGTACTAAGCCTTATATGCCAATTTAAGGTACAAGTCAGATGCACTCTACCTGCATTATGCATGAAACTGCACATAAGTCTAAAAGCACAGTGTGCATGGGCAAAACACACCTCTCGTCCTCATGCATATGCATTTAAGGGAGTGATTTGCAAACTGTGGGAGTAGATATTTCCATTATATTTACTATATGTGTGTAAGAAACTCGCTCAGTATGAGCAATTCATTGCTTTTGCATCAATTTTCGTCTGTCTTTTAAAACCCAGTGTGACTTTTAAACATTCTGTTAGGGTCTCGGAGGATATGTTGCTGAGACACTTCCTTTAACAACGGCAGCAGAGACAGCGGCAAGAGTCTGACACCCCTGTAGAATGATTTAGCAGGAAAGAACCTACTTTATTAACACCAATATCTCTTCATCAATGAACTTTCTATTATTTAACTTTAAACTTAAAACCCTGTTCCTCATGAGCATGTGATTAATGGGTGGGGCTGCATGCAGTTTGTGTAATATGCTGTAGTTTGTTGATCCAAAATTAAATTTGGGCACTCTGTGTTAGCATCCTAGCACCTGAGCTCTAACATCTGACCCTGAGGTTATTAGGTGCACCTATCTAATACGCCTCATTAAATCTTTAGGACACCATAAATTCAGATGGAAATGGACTATTCTTGGCGAGGTGTATGTAGGTAAATTAGTCCAAAAAGACACTATATTTTTCAGACTTGCCACTATTTTCCTGTTGACACTACATATAAATACTCAGAAGGAATAAAATAAATCCTTTAGATGAGAGGTACAAGCATAATACTCCTATGCCCACCTGGGTAGAGAAATGATTGATTTCTCAACAAACCACCATTTGCACATCAAACCAGTTTGTGTGAAGGTAATAAACTGGCAACTGAAGATATTTTTAAATTAAACACAGTGACATTCAAACACTAACAGTACTTTAGTCCATAGCTCTCTCAAAGCTCTTCCACTGCCAGCAATGTTGAGTCAGTGAAAGTCAGTAAAGCACCCAGTTAAAGAAGTCTTCAGAATTCAAGAGCGGGCGTGACCTAAGTACTATTAATTCCACTTCACTTCCACTCCAGAGTACCAGCAGCTCCTGCTCCCTTCTCCCCGGGCCCGTATTAACTCCGTGGCCTGGGGCTGGTGAAAGTACTGCTGGCTTAGATTTGTGTGGGTGTGTGTTGAGAAGCATGGTGTACCTCAGAGTCTGAGAGGGACACAGAAGGATTAGCTTATTCCCAGAATGGTGCACAGCCAGTATTCAACACTAATTAGAGCTCCTGGTTGACTGGGGTGTAGAAAATAGTGCTGAAGTGACACTTCCACGTTTATATAATCGAATATAATGTGACTTTATTTGCATTTTATATATTATAATATATATTGTTATACAATATAAAAATGTGTTGATACTAGAGAGGTAACAGATGTTGTACTTGTATTTATGCACACAAAGAATGGCTTCAATGTCTTTTTACTCACAGCTGTCCTGCCCCCACATTTATTTTCTGATCTGTCAATCTCTCCCTGTCCCTCGTCTTCATGCTCACTTTCCTTTTGACCACCGAAGTGTGAAGCTGTTTTTTTTGACTGATTCAAATGGAAAGAAGGTCAACACTTTACTTGATCCCTTCCACATTACAATGACATAACCTTGCAATGAACATATCATTCAAGTCTCATTGTGCAGTGTTTTTTTTTTCTTTTCTTTTCTTGCTGGCATGTATTGGCTGTGAATGTAAATCTCTGCACTAATAATTAGCGAATAAATGTCTGGGGTTACAGTCTTAACCAAATTCAGTTTTTTGTTTCATTCACTCATCACCCTATTTCTATTAGATTTAGTTGAAAAAAGATGTGATCATTGCAGTAGTATTCTGTCCTAAGCTGTTATGACATCCATTAATATAACAAAGCCATGTTACCATTACTGGTAACTGTCATGAGAGATTCTACACTGTTTGATGTCCTACATGCTAATTTAAGGTTATGACATAAGCCAAGTATCTATTCTGACCCTTTATAATAATGGACATAATCTGTTGTGACAGTTTATGACAGCGTATGACATCTTCCATGGCATGTTTATGCACCAGGGTTCAAGTAAAGTGTGATATAGAAAATGAACCCAATGATAAGCTAAAGTAATTTATTTCTTGTTTGCTGTCCTTAGGACTGATGATACTGGACAGCCGGTTTTCGTCTTCACACTCTACCTCAAATCTGCTCTGGAATCACTGCCATATATTCTGCCATTCATATCACTGTGGTCATGTTAACACTCCCAGAGTTGTGCAGTGCATGATTTACAGTCATTTATGTATCTGTTGCCATGTCTGTGTCCACGCCTCTGCTGGCTCCGCCCCTGCTGTCAGCCTCGTTTTGTCATGGTGATGAATGTAGGCTTTGCTTGGCCGTTTTATTCCCCGGACGTGGGCCTGCATGGCTAGACCAAACACACACTGGAACAGATAAATAGAGACAGGGAAAGAATCTGGGAAAGATTTAATATGGAAGCTCCTTCACCTGTGCATGTGTGGATCATTTGTATATGGTCTTCCCACAGTTGTTGACTCAGGGCTCGTTGACTTGAGGTGGCCCAGAATGAGGCCAAGTTTTATACGCAAAGTTATTCCAGAGTGTTTATCTACAGCTGCTTACAGTGTATTTGTGAATGTATGTCATCACATGGTGTGTGCGTGAGCAGGTGGATTGTTGAGTGGGTGTATGGGTATGAATGGAGAAGGATCTCGGTGTGTGTTTGTGTGTGTATGTATGTGTGTGTGTGCTTGTGTGTGTGTGTGTGTGTGTGTATGTGCTTGTGTGTGTGTGTAGGTAGGTATTTTATGGTTAAGTGTGTGTATATGAGAGGTTAGTATGTATTTGTGTATTGGGGTGTGTATATGTGCATGCCTGTGTGTGTGTGTGTGTGTGTGTGTATTGTGTATGTGTATGTGTTTGAGTGTGTGTGGATGGGTGATTGTGTGCATATGTGAGGGTTGCGTGTATTTGTGTACCCCAGTCATGGGTGTTTACATTTGTAAGCGTGTGTGTGTGGGTGTGTGTGTGTGAATTAGTCAATGGACATGTGCATATGTGAGGTTGGTATGTATTTGTGTAGGCCTGACAGGGGTGTGTATATTTGTATGAGTGTAGTGTGTGTGTATGTGTGTGTATGTGAATGTGTGTGTGTGTGTGTGGCCATGTTCCATTTCCACTGGACTCTCCTGGAGAAGAGGTGGTGTGTGCATTCCAGTGGCCCGTGCCAGAACGGCCCATCACAAACAAAGCGGTGCTCTCAGGCCGGCCGGGGGGTTTGGGTTAAACTCAGTTAATTGGCTTCCTGCTCAGAGTTAAATCAACACGGCCCTTGTGCCTGAGACACTGTGGAAACTGGAGAGAAGAAACAATATGGCAGTGTTTGCTCACCCCTGGCTCACCGATCCCGTTAGAAAAATACGGCAGCTTAGCCTGGTTAGCGTTCCCATAGAGCCGGAGAGGCTCACGGACTCTGAAACAAAACAGTGCCCCAACACACGCCTCCCAGACGGCCCATCGCCGAGCAGCATAGCTCATTTTCACACACTGAGGGGCTCCAGTGCCTCTCAGAGCTCTACAAATAAATCTCAGCGAGCTCTCGGCCTTTGCGCTGACCCACTCCTCCTGCGTGATTTACACGACACTGTTTGTGGTGGTTAAAAAAGTGGCTGAGAGGATGAAAGAACTCACGTTGCTACAAAAATATCTGACCGCTGATTTATAGAGCAATATCTACACAATACTGCCGAGCAGATAACGGCGGATTTCTTTTCACTTTTCATTCGACGTAAAGCTTACGAGGGCAAAAAACGCTACGATTTTTGCGGCTTATGCTGTAAAGGTGAAATACAGTCGCTCAATCTGCAGAGCATTACGTTATTTATTTATTTATTTATTTATTTATTTATTTATTTATTTTCCAGAGACTTTAATGGCTACCATTCATTCGTCTATGAGCGATTCCCGTTCTTTCCCGGGCCACTGCTAATAATGTTAACTCTGTCAACAGAATCTGACGCTGAGTGGAAATATGTGGGTGCTCTAACTGCTGTATTACTCTAAAGTCATATAAATGGCTTTAATTCTTCTCTGGGCAAGTTCTCCCCTGGAAACCTGCGTGCTTGAAGATAAACCTGCTTCTTGTTACAACTGCTGAAGGACTTCCAGAATAAAAGGAACAGTCAAAACAGCCAGTCAGTGCCTCTCTGGCCTTTGTGTTTCAGATGATGCTTCAGTGCCTGAAAACAAGCTTCCTTCACTCGAGGAACCTACTGTTGAACCCACACTGCAGGATCCAACAGGGGAACCATGGGGTAACTTACCACACACACACACACACACACACATATACACTCCTCAACCTTCTCTTTGGCTTTTCTACTACGAGATACACTTTCTTTCAGTGGTCTTTAGCTTTCAGTATATTTTTGTTCAGTTGAGCTTATAGGACTTGCTGTTAAAATGTCTTCACTTGCAACCTGTCAGTCTAATGTTTTTACTGATCTATTAGCTTTCACTACTGTGGGGCAAAAAAGTACTTTTCTTTGAACTATATTCTTTTGAAGACAGTATAACTGAACTGAAACTGAATCAAAATCAAACTCACCTGAAGCGCGCTGACCTGAGATGAACTGTCTCCACAGCGAAGCCTCGTTTCAGTAAGCCGGAGAAGATGCGCAGGCGGTTTCGGGAGCAGCCGGTGGGCAGCTCGGTGCGGCTGAAGTGCTTGGCCAGCGGTTCTCCTGACCCGCTCATCACGTGGTGGAAGGACCAGACACAACTGCCCGCTCCCTCCAGAAGCAAACGGCAGCAGTGGACGCTCACTCTGAAAAACCTGCAGCCGCAGGACAGCGGCCGCTACACCTGCCGCGTTTCCAACGCTGCCGGACACATCAACTACACTTACAGGGTGGACGTTATCGGTGAGTTTGTGTGTCTCATTTACAGCCTGTATAGCATGTATTGATGTCAGTGAATGGTTGGCATTGGCATACACACACACACACACACACACACACACACACACACATTGACATTAATCACTTTGTGTATACTATACGATCTTGTCAATGAATCTAATACTCCTCATTGCATATTTCTTTAATAAAATAACTCAATATATCACTTATAATAGTTGGACAGAAATCTAAAAAAGAGAAACTAACTAGGTTAACTAGATTTGGTGTATATAAATATACTATATAGAAGAAAGTATCGGGACTTCTGGCCATTAGACCAACAGGGACTTTAATGACACTGCATTAAAATCCATAGACTTTAATCTGGAGCTGGTCCCCCTTTGCAGCTATAACACCTTCCACTCTTCTTGGAAGACTTTTCACAAGATTTTGGAGTTTCTGTGGGAATTTGTCTCCATTCATTCTGTAGCATTTATGAGGTCAGACACTGATGTTGG
>JBBPCY010000032.1:14376068-14388322 GCA_037974405.1 Brachyalestes nurse | reverse complement strand
ACAGTGTGTGGAGCAGTGTGTGTGGAGCAGTATGTGTGGAGCAGTGTGTGAGGGAACAGTGTGTGGAGCAGTGTGTGAGGGAACAGTGTGTGTGGAAGAGCAGTGTGTGTTTGGAGCAGTGTGTGTGTGGAGGAGCTGTGTTTGGAGCGATGTGTGGGAAGCAGTGTGTTTGGAGGAGCAGTGTGTGTTTGGAGCAGTGTGTGTGGAGGAGCAGTGTGTTTGGAACAGTGTGTGTGGAGGAGCAGTGTGTTTGGCGCAGTGTGTGTGGAGGAGCAGTGTGTTTGGCGCAGTGTGTGGAGGAGCAGTGTGTTTGGAACAGTGTGTGTGGAGGAGCAGTGTGTTTGGAACAGTGTGTGGAAGAGCAGTGTGGAGGAGCAGAGTATTTAAAGAAGTACCTTGCACTGCGGAACCTCAGTCCTGAGATTCGAACCCACGACCTTCTGAGCCACACTTGCTGCACCCCAAACCTGCTCCCGGGCCCCGCCCCTTTCATCTACATCATTCATTTGCTAGTTAGTTTGTTTACTTGTTTTGTTTATTTGACGCACAGGTCGTCGTTTCATAAAAATGCATGGAACCTTGCTATTTCCCGTCTTGATTGATTGATTTGCTTGGTTTGTTTACTTGCTTGTTTGTTTTTTATGCCTAGTGTTGCACCCAATATATAACGTCTGGATTATTAATTTACTTATTTATGCATTGACCCAAACAGTGCAGATGGGTGTTACACAGCCCCACATGTCCAGAGAGTTCAGGGCTAATTTACAGCCCTTATTGATTCTAGTGAAGCTTTAAGAAGACAACACAGCACTTTAGACCCAGCAAACAATTTAAAATCATGCATGTATTCATCTAACATTCATGCTTTTATTCACAGCCACATGCAGGTTTGGCCTCATCTGTTGGTTAATTCGTTTTATTATTGTTTACGATAGAAACTCCAAACACTACATATAAAATAGTCTCTCTCTATATATATATACACACACACACACACACTATAAATATGTATTAGGCGATAAAAACTCACTCTTCAAATTTGAGTTTGAGAACATTGAGCATTAATGGGTTAAATCCAGCTTTATATGCTTATAGTCAATTAACAAACTACTGCAGTTTCTGCTGAGATGAATGTTTGTCTTGACTTAAAGGGAAAGCCAAGATTTAATAAACTTTCTACAGTTCCACAGTCAGAGCAGATTCAGATTGAAAGTTTGTTCTGAAGAAACCCGCAGAGACAGAGCAGCTCTGTGGTGGTGAATGGGACCAGACATCTGAAGAGTTCTCTAAAGGCCCCCTTATAGAAATCAATTGCATGAAATGTTTGGGGAATAACTTATGATAGTTTTGATAAGTGTTTTGTGTAAAATGTGACTTTTTGTAAAGGAGAGGCACAAGCAGGATGCAGGGCCAGGTAGACCCCAAAGGAAAATGTACTTTGAGATTACATCACCATTTTACCCTCATCAATATTATTTATAAATACTAAGACGACAGCATTTATAGGGAATCACAGATGGCAGTGTGCAAAACAGAACGGTGAACAGCAGAATTATTAACTCATGACTAACCTTTACAAAGATGATTGCTCGAGTCAGAGGTGTAGTTTTAGAAGTAATTGAGAAGAAATAACACATAAATCAGAGAAAGATATTTGAAACCCAGTTAAAACCGTGAAGGAATTTCTGTCCCAGTTCAGGCTCCTGTTCATCATAAAGCAGGTTCTGCTGCCATCAAGTGGACAAATGTGGAAACTACACAAGCTCAAATCTTTAAATTCAGTTCAGAACCATCAACTAAAGACCAAACATCATCTACAGCACGTTTTATTGAAGAAAATCACTGGGTTAACTGTACAAATCATCTCTAGTCACATTCAAACAGTTACAATTAATGCATAAGGCTGGACATCTCTCCCAAACAAATGAACAACAGATGGAGAAAAAAAATATATATACACACTTGTTACCCACAGCCCCTTTACAGATTCACAAATCAGCATGTAAAATACAACGTAAAGTACGTCACAAATAAATTACAAATCAGTCATGGAAAAACAGTTCCTTGCCAATGTGGGACTGATACAGTCACCTGAACACAGCTCTCCTGGAGAGCAGAAATCCTGATTTCAAGGTTCCTGTGGGTTCCTGTTATTTCTGGCCCTTCCTGATGGGGCAGAAGAAAGGGTGTCTGATGGCTTCGTCTAGAGTGATTCGCTTGGTCACGTCATAGTCCAGCATCTTCTCAATGAGATCAAATAGCTGCTCGTGTTCTGCACTTCTGGAGGTCATGTATTGCTGTTTGGAATCATTCAAAAGAGAAATAAAGACATTAACATCTGGTTCAGTGATGCATGGCAGCATCATGTAGGTTAATGTGAAAACATCAATATACTAGAAAGTTCAGGGACGTTCAAAAAGTTTCCACACTTTTACATTTTCATGAAGGTTTCGAAGCGGTGAAGGTTGGAATACTGTTCTGTATGATAAATGTGCTGTATAAAAATAAACTTGAACGTAGTCCTTCAAAACGTGCTACAGTCTGAAGGCTACATAATCATGACTTTCAATTTAAATGATTCATTAAAAATTACTTAGAATGCTTCTACTGTAAAAGATGTCCGACGTCTACTCTGGTGCTGTAAACAAGGTGAAAGATGTAACTCTGCTTATGAAATGTAATACCTTACAGACCAGGCAGTTAAATGATTTGACCTACGCTTAAAAAAGGGCCCCAAGAACGAAAAAACAAACCATACAAAGGAAGGCAACTTAAAACAGCATGTATCTGCAGTGTTTCTGAAGAAGCCACTCACTCTGAGAGGTTTGCAGTGTTTTCTAACGTATCTTCCTGATGAGGAGTGAACGTCCCAGTCCAGTTTGTCATGATGGACATATCTCTGCTTTCTGCAAGAGAAGACAGAATTGTAACATTTCATATCAGCTGATGCCTTTTAGGCGGTTTGTCATATATCACAAATACCTGGTGGAGAAAAAAAAGAAGAAAAAAGATGCACTTGCCTTGTTTTCTGTAGCATCTGTGCTGGTAAGGGGCCTAGAACTCTCTCCATCATGGCCAGATGTTCCTTGCTGTCGTGAGTCTAAACCACAAATTAAATCACATTTTATTTCACAAAGTTAGAACAAATTGTATTAAATCAATTCCCAGAATACATCATCTGGGGCATCTGTTGTTTGACTACTCACCTGAAATAGTGTTGAACCAAGGTAGTATTCAATAAGAATGCAACCTATACTCCACACGTCACAGCTATGGTTCCAGCCAAGCTCTGTATGTAAAAAGACAAACTGATCAGAGGTAGCAAACCAGTATCCACCCTTACACAAAATGATCGAATTACACACAAAGCGCACACTTGGTGCTTTACTGCTCACCAAGAATGACTTCAGGAGCACGATAATGTCGCGTGGAAACCACAGTGGTGTGGTGTTCGTGATCATATGTTGCATTCCCAAAATCAACAACCTTCACATCTGGGTTCCTCACAGTTCTCTCGTCCCTCTTCTGTAATAGAAAGGTCATGTCAGTTAAATGTCAAAACATGTACACGTCTGAGATCGTCATTAGATCGTTTATGCTCTGTACTTACCATTCTCGCATTGTACTCAAGGTCGTACTCCGAATCAATAAAAAGGATGTTCTCTGGCTTCAGGTCTGTGTGAGTCAACTTGTTCTTGTGCAAGACTGAAGGATTGAGAGGACGCAATTAGTAGCCACACACTAAAGTTTATTACTAGTCCCACAACTTCCATCCTCAACATTCAAAAAGACGTACATCCATTCATAAAAGACAAATCAGCAAAACTTACACTTGACCGCTCTAATGATCTGGTAGGCCATGTGCCTGATCTGACTGATAGGAAATGGTTGAAAGTTGTTTTCTTTGAGGAAGTCAAATGTGCTCAAGCCAAGCAGCTCAAACGCAATACACACATGGCCGTGATGATCAAACCAGTCCAGCATCCGGACACAAGAGCTAAAGAAAAGAAACAATACATACATGAAGTGTTATATTCCTAAGAAACATTAAATATTACCACGTTTACATCCACAAATAATTTATGTACATTTGCATTCACATAACGCTGGATTACAATCGATTCCGCCTGTAAAACGGAACAAAGTTAGACATGATTTCATGCAGTGAAGACACAAGCGAAGTTACTCACTATCTTTTGTCACAGTCGAGTGAGTTCATCTGTTCCAGCACCTCAACCTCGGACATGGCTGCTTCTCGATAGCGCTCAATGTTTTTAATGATCTTCAGCGCGACACGAGCACTTCGACTGCAACAGCAACACAGAAAAGGCACATCAGTCAACCCTTGTCAAAATTATTCATCACAACTGATCACAAATGCTGGTAACATTACTTGCTACCAAGCCTTTCTATGCATGTGGAGTTCCAGTCTTGGGATTCATTACCACACCCACATTGGGGACACTGGTTTACAGTATACCTTAAAAGCGCTTTTAATTGTTACTTTCAACTTGTACACGTACATTTTTGCACCTACACGCCATCTTCAGGGCACGAGAGCATATGTCGCTGCTCTGGAGTAATAAACATTTGGTTGTCTTTGTCGATTTAGCCAGTTTGTTATTCGTCTTCAATTGACAAATAAAACTCTGACAAGAATTTTAAGTTTAATGAGGATTAATCTTGTACTTTCATATTGTGCAACTTTTTACGAAACAAGCGGACAGCATAGGTAAAGAAATGAAGATTTCTGAGGTGTTTTATGAGCTAGAATGCCCTGGGTAGAGTGAACGCGGTCAATTCTTGCTATAGTAGCACTTCCCGACATGCCAGCATAAATAGTCAGAACAACATCTTAACCTACAGCTTTCTGGTATAGACAGGATGAGCAAACAAAAATATGGACTTACTTTGAGTGATCAATGCATTCAACCACTTTCCCAAAGGCGCCCTCTCCTAGCGTGCACACAATCTCATCTAGGGTGTAAAAGAGAGATAGTTAGAGGCACAAAACAATACAGTGTACAGTATAAGTAACATAGCTGGACCATCTAAGATTAATATAATGCCCATATAATGACACATTCAAAGAGAAAAAACATGACATGAATACAAAGCATGGCAATGCTAGTCTAAACTTGCTGGAAAGAACTATGATCTTCATTTTTGCAGTGCTGAAATAGTCATGTCCCCAAAAATTTAACCTAAACACTACACTTGACACTGCATATGAATCAAAATAAAACAAAAATCAAAGAGATACATAAGGTAAGGTAATGCAAAAAAAGTATATATTCTATACATCTCGCCCTCAGTATGTCTCCACTGTGATAGATCAGGTGCCCCTCCTCATCATCCTCAACACTCCTGGATCTTTTCCTGCGATGGCTCCTCTGGAGGTTTCGGACCACCACCATCATCATCATCATCATTAACCCATGTGAATCAGGGGGACCAGAACGCGCCATTCATTCATTCAGCGAGGGAAGAACGGGGGGGAAGCGATTCGGCCCATTCAGATAGCGCAGCAGCCAGGCCCGGCCACAGGAGCAGCCAACGCAAATTCAGCCCGCGACAGAGATACGCACAGGGGGCCCACCACATAGTGTGTGTTACAGAAGAAAAACAATGGCAACACATTTTCAGACAAGATACTTTCTCAAAATATTTAATTAGACATCATTAACAGTTTACAATAAACCTACATACAGTCTGTTTACATTTTAAAAGTTGTTTTCTTTACCCTCTGACTTCCCTTGAGAGAACATCCTAAAATTTAACAAAGTACGTTAACATACCTTATACAGTAAGTCATGAAGCCTAATTCTTTCAGTCATTTAGACACTACTAAAGGAAGGAGACTGCAGTAGTCCACATTGACAGAAAGAGGAGAAAAGGCTGAGAGACCATGAGGGATGGACAGTGCTCATACCGAGTGGTGGCGAGAGCGGCTCCGACTGCGGCTGCGTCTCCGTCCACGCCGGCTGCTCCGCCGGCTGCGCCCGCTGTACCCAGATGATTTGCTGTAGTGATGCCAGTCCCTGTCGCGGTCCCGGTTGCGTATACGCTTCTTCTCCCGCTCCTCACAGATGCTCACATGGCTCTCCTTATCGTGCCCCATGTCAACAACTCTGACCTTCACCTCTAGTCTTTCGTTCTGACTCCGGGCCTCCAGGTAGTGCCTGTAAAACACACAAGAGTCTCTAGTTAAGCAACAGCAATGCAGTGACGATCCTATAATAAAATCAAATTAACAAAAACTATACAAATCAATGCGTTACATAGTATATGTTCTGAATTTTTTAGCCATGGCATTAACACTGAACATGACAAGGTTGTTGGAGCACTTGGAAAGTTCATGTCTAAAAACAGCACACATAAGCAAGCGTGATGTTTGCTAACAAACAGACTGTCTGATTAGAGACCAAAACACAAACCAGAAAATCAGGAAGTCTTTCAGCTGAGCCTGAACAGCAAAGATTATTTTATGATAAAGCATTTCTGCACCAACTGTACTACGCTCCAACACCTTTTAAAAATTTGTACTTCTATTGCACTTTTAATTTTCTTCAACTTATACAGCAAATTGAACTTGTGCACATGATAATGTGCTACATGAATTAACTTGGTGTATAAGCTGTACAATAATCAATTCAATTTCACAGATGTTGGCCATGAAACATAAAATTTAAGTGGTAAGGCTCGAGAAACTCACTTTAGACCAGCATCTAATGATTACTTCAGATTATGCATTTCCGTTCCTGCTATTTACTTTTCCAGGAATATGCACAACACCAAACCCGCTGGCATCTGGTTAGGTCCAGTATTCGCTCAATATATTGACTACTGTGTTTCAGGGCCTCCCCATCAACAGCACAATAAATCACATGCACAGTAACGCATGTAGATTTGTGATGCAATAATGGGGTCACTGATCCACTTATGAAGTCACATTTTTTTAATGGGATTACTTTATCATACATTTGACCTATTCATCTTTTCCTTTCCTTTTTTAAAATCACACATACACGAACCTGCCTACCCAGCACCACAGCAAGCTCAAGGGTACTTAAGTGGTGCCACTGGCAGTGCTGGGATTCAAACCCACAACCTTCTGATCACAGGGGCAAATGCCTAACCACTAGGTCACCAGGTTGTGGGTTCAGTTCCCAGGATTGCTAGTGGCACCAATGAGGTACCCCTGAGTAAGGTACCGTCGCCAAACACTGCTCCCTGGCTGCCCACTGCTTCACTTGGTGAATGGGTTAAATACAGTGAAAGAATTTCACACTGTCCTGTCCTGTGGTGCGTTCACACAAGACTATAAGGGGCCACTATACTTTTAGTTAGGGGTTTTTTTTTTTTATCACAAATATTGAAACGGCATCCACTGAGCATGGATCAGTGTGTCCTTTTAAATCTGGCATTTGTGAACATTTCCTTTAACGAGGTTGGGATTTCTAAACCAGTATTCAAGTTAAACTGGATTTGAAGCATGTGACTGATCGGTTCAGTGAGAAGCATGAGGGTCGGCTTTACCCTTCGGTGCTTTTGTGATGGTGGTGATATTTCGGATATTTGTTCTCCCTTTCGCTGCTGTGGGAGTCTCGCCTGCGGCGCTTTCGGCACTCGGCCCCTTCCTCCCGGCCATGCTCTCTAACCGCCGAGCAGCGGGTCTCACTTTTTCGCTGCTTCATCTGCCCAATAAAAAAATGACAGATCTGTAATAATTATAATATTTCACATGCTGGCATCTGAGTAGTCTTGACTGCCTACACTGAACCAAAGGTCTTCCCTTTCCCTAGTCCAACCACATAAAACGTACACTTATGTGGACAAAAGTATTGGGACGCCTGACCATTACACAACAGCGACTCTTCTTGGAAGGCTTTCCACAATATTTTGCGTTTCTGTGAATAATTCGTGCCCATTCGTTCTGTAGAGCATTTATGAGATTAGGCACTGATGTTAGACGAGAAAGCCTGGCAATCTCCGTTCCAGTTCATCCCAAAGGTGTAAAGTTAGGGGTCTACTTAAGCTCTTCCACACCGAACCCATCCAGCCATGTCTTTATGGGCCTTGATTTGCGCACTGGGGCACAGTCATGCTGGAATAGAAATGGTTATTCCCCAAACTGTGTCCACAAAATTGGAAGCATGGCGTTGGTCTAAGTTAAATGTCTTGGTCTGCTGAAGCATTAAGATTAACCTCCACTGGAAGTAAGGGGAAGTCTGAATAAATAACAGGCGTGACCCAGTAGCTTACTTTTGTCCACATAGCGTACCTTTACACGCGTGGCCAAAGTTAACGTTAGCTGCTAAGATGTTTAATTTGGGAAACGTTAACGTTACTTTTAAGTTGACAAACAACCTCTTTCATTATATAAATAAATAACGTACACGTAATTTAGTTCACGCGACTCACACAACAAGCTAATGCTAACCGCTTCTTTCATTCGACAATATTTGCTAAAATAACAGCTAATATCACTAAAATCACTTAAAGCAATTCTGCAATTTACTATTATAATTTTATAGATGTTACAAAGGGAAAAAAATGTAAGAGGCAGTTATATTTTTCCAGAAAAATAATTTTCGCAGGGTATGTTACATAAACCGAAAGAAAACTACGTCAGCAAGCTTTGGGAGAAAAATACAAGACTTTTGCAAGACATTTAAACACGAAAGTGGCACAAATAAACATTTATTCCTCACCTTGGCTTAACGAGCTTTGTTTAAACGCAGAAAACAACACAAAAGACAACAAATTAGATGATAATATTTTGTCGGCGTCTCTGTGGCTTTGTTCCGTCCTCTCTCCTAAAATGGCGACTCGTAAAGAATGTTCTAGAAGCTCTGAAACATCCGGGTCTTTTATATGTGACTTATTTCCCCTCCCGTTTTCTGCCAAAAATTCCGCCCCACTGGACTGCGATTGGCTAACACGTCGATATTCTTACAAATGATTGGCTATTCAGATATACAAATCTGTCAATCACGACTCTTCATATCATACCAACCTGTTTTGACCTGTGATTGGTAAACTATATGGCCAAAAGTATTGGGACAAAACCTTTTTTCGGGGTTTGGGTCCCTTCCTTCCAGTGAAAGGCCGGCTTAATTAATTATTATTTAAAATATGCAGGTCACTTTGACCCGTAAGAGAATGGATGTAATTTTTTCACCAAAATAGGAGGGTTAAGGTCCACTAGATGGACAAAAATATTGGAACACACCTCTTAATTATTCAATTCAGAAGATAAGATAAGACAGTGGTTCCCAAACTTTCTCTGCAGCTTAAGGTCGCTAAACTCTATAGTGAACTTCTGAGACATTAAGAGTGGTTTGTGCTTTACCTGTCTCCCCAGATCCTGGTGAACTTCTACCAACTGCATTGTGGTGTGGTACGGCAGCTGCGCCGAAACTGACAGGAAGGCCCTGTGATGTGTACTGAAGACTGCCCAGTACATCAGTGGTCAAACCTGGCTGACCTGTAATGTACACGCTGTCTCAGATGTGCTCAACATTACCACAGACCTCTTACCATTCTGAACCGTCAAACCCGGTACAGGCCCACTCCCTCACTTCCCTTTCACATGTATGGACTTTCACTCATGAACCCATTCCCTTTCCAAACTTATGGACCTTTCAGTAATAAATAACCAAGGCTGCAGTTCACTGAGTCTCCCCAGCCTCTCTGTGGTCCATCGCTCTGTCCTGCCTGCAGCAGTGTAGTCATGTGGTGCTTCTGTTTTTGTTACCAGATTCCCAGAGAAATGTGTAATTTTACTCTGTTTACTGTTTAGATGGTTGAAATGACAAACACTTTCTTGACCTGACTTCACTTGACATGACAATGCTTTTTGGTCACCTTTAATGTCAATATCTCTCGTCTACTTCGAGCCCTCCACCTGTTTTGCACATAGTTAATTATTTATTATCAGTACAAAACAAGTCCAACTTGTCTGTATTCGTCCTCACTTCATATTTTTTATCTATATATATATATATATATATCCATGCACCCTAGCTCTTATCTGTGAATACTTTACTACATGCACTTTCTGTTTAGATGCTAAACTGCATTTTTTATACATGTAAGCTGAAGGTAAGATAATGTATGCTTAAAATTTTTAAATTATTAGATTAGATTGTTATTATGAAATTTACATTGTTATGGCAGTAAAGTGGACACTAAAAGGTATAAGCAGCAAAAACAACAGAACTATACAATACAACAGTATAATATAAGAATACACTATACAAATATATATATATATATACATCTGGTGTGTGGGCAAATATATAAATATGTATGTATAAAAAAGTGTGTGTATGTATGCACACATTGGATATATGTTTATTTGGGCTGCACAATATATCGTGAATTTACTGTCATCGCGATATCAACATGCGCAATATACATATTGCAAAAGACTGATACAAATCACAAAAGACTGATACATATCGCAAAAGACTGATACATATCACAAAAGACTGATACATATCGCGAAAGACTGATACATATCGCGAAAGACTGATACATATCACAAAAGACTGATACATATCGCAAAAGACTGATACATATCGCGAAAGACTGATACATATCGTGAAAAACTGATACATATCGCGAAAGACTGATACATATCGTGAAAAACTGATACATATCGCAAAAGACTGATACATATCGTGAAAAACTGATACATATCACAAAAGAACTGCAATAAATGGTGTTCTTCCAAAGCTCTTCATATCAACATATTTGGCCAATCAGATGGAGTCCTACTGCCTTATTCCCACCCCCTAATAGAGAACGTATATAATTTCAGATTTAAAATTAAGATTTAAAAAATCATTTTCAGATTTTTTTTCCCAACAATGTTCAGCGGTTCAAATGTTTGATGGGAGGCATTAAAATGCTCTGTTTAAGTAAATTCTTTAAAAAAAAAATAATGGAATGTAAGTATTGCATTTCATTTTTTTCTGCATAGACTAGTCTGGAGTCTATATTACCAGCAAATCCAAAGCAGAAAAACATCAACACTATAAAGACTACGTTTTTACTTATCGCATGTGATATCGCCATCGCAACACTCAGCAAAATTATCGCATATCGCATGTTTTCCTAATATCGTGCAGCCCTAATGTTTATATGTACATAGTGGATATACGGTATATGTGTAAACACTGTATATGGACATACATATATATATACACGCCATGGAAGAGAAACACACGCTGTTAAATGGACAATTTGGCTTTAAGTCACTAGCAGAGTGGGATCTGGACAAGACAAGGGTAATATGTGTGTAATATGTGTGTAATATGTGTGTAATATGTGTGTAATATGTGGGTAATATGTGGGTAATATGTGTGTAATATGTGTGTAATATGTGGGTAATATGTGTGTAATATGTGTGTAATATGTGGGTAATATGTGGGTAATATGTGTGTAATATGTGGGTAATATGTGGGTAATATGTGTGTAATATGTGTGTAATATGTGTGTAATATGTGTGTAATATGTGTGTAATATGTGTGTAATATGGCACGTGAGCGTGTGAAGACAGTCAGGTGCGTGAGACCTGAGAGCCCTGCATCCCGGTGTTATTTAAAGCTGTGTTTTTGTCTGAAGACAGAGATTCTCTCAGGTTTGAAGATGTTATGCATTTTCTTTTCAAAAGTAAGTTTTGTTTTTTCTCACAGCTTTTAAAAGTGTGACAGAGTTGAAAAAAAAACCAAATAAACAAAGCCTTCTCTGTAAAACTGATGACTTAGTGTGTTTATTATATATTATATATTGGGTTGACTTAGAATTGTGATTAATCGTGATTAATCGTGATTGATCGTGATTACATTTTCCCAGGTTTGCGATTAACTAGTTAATTTTAATTAATCGCTTTACAGCCCTAATATATATATACACACAGGTACACATTGTGATGTATACACTTCTGTTCACCATCATCTTTGCGTTCCTCTGCATTTGAATGACTCTGCTGCTATAATACAGTGTGTAATAATACAGTCGTCCCTCACACTAGTACTGTCCCTGCTCCTGTCCCTGCTCCTGTCCCTGCTCCTGTCCCTGCTCCTGTCCCTGCTTCTGTCCCTGCTCCTGTCACTGCTGCTGTCCCTGCTCCTGTCCCTGCTCCTGTCCCTGCTCCTGTCACTGCTGCTGTCCCTGCTCCTGTCACTGCTGCTGTCCCTGCTCCTGTCCCTGCTCCTGTCCCTGCTCCTGTCCCTGCTCCTGTC
>JBBPCY010000032.1:14356541-14371921 GCA_037974405.1 Brachyalestes nurse | reverse complement strand
GGAGGAAGCTGCTATATATATATATATATATATATATATATATAAATATAAAGCAGTTTCCTCTGGGCAACATTTGTATTTGTATTCCAGCTATTTGTATATCCTACATTTGTATTCCAGGTTTGATTGAACCCATCCCTTTGGGTGAGGCTGCTAAAGACTACCTGAGCAGATTTATTAACCCCACGCTGCTCATCGGCCTCACAGAGCTGTGCAAGATGAAACCAGCAGATCCCTTTGTGAGTCTGACTGTTTCTCCTCAGGAGTGAATGATAACGTCTGAAACGATAATGATGATCTATGATGTTTTGTTACTTCCCTAAACTATCCTCATGTTTTCCTAGACATGGCTGGCTGACTGGCTGATGAAGAATAACCCTAATAAACCCAAACTCAGTGACGGATATCCAGTTTAGAGATAAACTTGCAGCACTCCAGTAAAAACATGAAGCTTTCAGCTGTAATTCATGTTTTTTTTTTTAAATTAACAACTGTATTTAATAAACATTTTTACATATTTCACTTATCGTGTGCATGAATTTAGTTTAAAATACATTGTGTTGCCAGAACCTTTTGTCATGGATGGGCAAAATATAACGTTTGCTGTGAGCTGGGGGCCAGTAAGACAAAAGCGTAAGCTCTTTTGCACATTTCCTTTAGTTTGCAAATGCACAGTTAATATTTCTCTACATCTGTACATCACACTTCAAAGTATTTACTAACTTATTTTATAAAAACTCAAGTTGGTATTTGTGTGGACAGCAAAGGAAGAATTTCATTGCACAGAGAAATGCGCTTTCTACTGTACATATGATAATAAACGTTTTTAATCTTGAATCTTGAAGGAAATCATTACTTTTATGCTTTTGGACATTGTCAGCACACTGGTGGCCTAGTGGTTGCAATCAGGAAGTCGTGGGTTCGACTCCCAGGAGATACACCACACACACCAATACGGTTCCTTGGGCAAGACTCCTAACACTATTTTCGGCTACATCAATGATATCCAAAAATGTTATGCTGTTTTGGATAAAAGCATCTGCCAGATGATGTAAATGTAAACTAATATTATTAACTCAAACACAAGATTAACAGTTCCACTGTTTGCTGTGTTCACTAGGTTTTTAATCCTTTCATTTAGTATATATTCATCAGTATATCAGACAAACCCACTGTGCCCTGCAGCTCAGATTAAATTACAGCTGTTTCAAACCACACTAAATGCGTGAAGAGAAATAACGACCATAGCACACTATGTACAGTACAGTGGCTTTGAGAAGCTTACGTGTTTTTTCTGTACTTTTAACTCTGGTAAACACACACACAGCAATGCTACAGCACTCCACTTCTATATTCACTCGTGTTGCACTCCTGAAGCCAAAAAAGCCACACATGCACACCAAAGCATGAATTATCGGAGTTTCTTTATCACATATATTTGATCCCTGTACTTTTAACTCTGTTAAACACACACACAGAAACGCTACAGTACTCCACTTCTATACGTTGCTGTGTTGCATTTTACTTTGGTAAACTGCTCACACACACACAGACACTCACTTATTCACTCACGCACACACACTACAATGCTACAGTACTCCACTTCTATACATTCGCTCCATGTGTTTCATTCTTAAAGCCAAAAAACCCACACATACACATCAAATCGTGACCAGTCGGTATTTCTCGATCGCAAATTATTTTATCCCCTTGATTAAACACGTTATACCAGAATCAAATCATTTTAAATCATTTTAATCACAAAAAACAGGACTAAACTTCCTGCTCGTATGATTCAGAAGTACCGCGTCGTATGGGGCGTTGCCAAATGGCGGCGCGCCTCACCTTTATGATTGGCCGCCGTTATGATTGGCAGACTGTGCCGCCCAATCTCACGGGGTCCTTAGCCAGTAATATAAAATCAGCCACAGGAGGCATCGTGAAGAGCACGACTCTCACGCGGAGGAACTCGACCAAATACACGGAGTTTCGCACCGGATCGCGCTTTTCAGGTTGGTTATTTATTTCTGAACCAAAAAGAGGTATTTCTGTGTTGAATTTTGGCGCTATTAGCTCTGTAAATGCTTATAAATGTATTCAAAATTGCTGCATGTCGGCTCGTGCCATGGTCTTACGTAAGTGGAAGCGAGCGTTCGAAGCGTTTGCACTAAAATCTGCAAATTTAAAATGTCTTCCCCTTCTTTCTTAAATCTAAAATATGATCTGGTAATTAAACGTCGGATTATGATAATATTTTCGATGAAACTACGTCCTTATGTACGTTTTTTGTCCTTGTTTACCAGGAGTTAGCATCTGATGCTAACGCTCGAGCCAGGCGGCAGCCATTTCCTTACATAACGCACTCGCAGCACGTCGGGCTGAATTAACGGGGGTTGTAAGGATTTTTCTTTATTTTTCCAGCTCCAGAACAGAGTCGTCATGTCTGACGCCGAGCAGCAGTTTATGGAGACCTCGGAAAACGGGCACGAAGGAGAGGAGGGCTTTAACGGAGCGGAGGGCTTCGACGAGGCGGCCCCGGCCGGCGAGGACAAAGAGGCGGCGGGAGATCAAAATGGAGCCGGAGAAGGGGGACAGATAGAGGCCAGCAAGGGAGAGGAGGACGCAGGGTATGTATAGTGAAACAAATCAAAAAACCTTTCTAATGAGTGGGCCGAGGTGGTCTTTGTCTTCGCCGTCTTTGTTGGCGCCATGTGCCGGCTGAAGGGGGATGGGCACCGGGGAAACGAGGTCTGAGCATCTCCACGCAGTGCTGGGTGATATGGGTTCAGTATAATAGTATGATATTTCCCCGTTTTCTCTTAATGTTTAATTCAATAACTAAAATTTAGTTACATTAATGTGCCTACATGCCTTCTGATTAAGGTTCAAACCTGATATGGACAAAAGTATTGGGACAGGTCTGTGCTTATATTCACTCCGTTTAAGCCATACTGCTTAAGCCATTTGTCTCAACCTTATACACTATATGGCAATAGTGATTTAGTAGAATATTTACCCAATATGGCTCTCAAAGGAATGCACTTGCATTATTTGTGATTGTAGACATTAATATAACTTACCCTAGTTAAGCTGTTGACACCGTTCCTGACCAAGGAATTTGGTTACATAACTACCTCCTGCTTAAGCTGTACTACTGTATTTTTCTCAAACCTCTTGGACACAAGTATGGTCGTTTCATTCAAGTAAATAGACTTTAAATGAAACGAAGTCTGAATGAAATGGAGCATATCCACACAGTGCTGGACAATGGTTCAGTATAATAACATTTTTTCTCGAACCTCACACCGGATGCCTGCCCATTACATCAACAGGGACTTTAAGAACATGAATGCAACCAAAATTCTGATTGCAAGAGAATATTGTGCTGTTCTACCAAACCAGTATTGTCCAGCTATGACCATTATGACCGTACTCACAGTGCATCTCCACACAATGCTGAGCAGTATGGGTTCAGTATAATGGCATGCTATTCTCTTAATGTTGTACCTAACAAGAAGAATTTAGTTTTTTTAATACCTTCTGCTGTATTTCTCGCAAACCTGATAGGGAATTGGCCCCCTTTTAAACAGAGCCTGTGCTCAGAGCATCTCCACACAGTTCTGGGTGATAGGGGTTCAGTGTAGTAGCACAGTATTCTTTGTTGTACCCAATCAGAGGACTTTTGTTGCATTAATGTGCTGAACTCCTTAAGTAGTATGACTGTACTTCTCTAAAACCTGAGGCACTATTTGGACTAAAGTATTGGGACATCTGACCATTACACCAACAGGGACTTTAAGGACATTGCATTCAAATACAGACTTTCAACGGACAGTCAGTTTGTTTTACACCGGCTCATCCAACCATGTCTTTATGGAGCTTGCATTGTCCACTGGGACACCGTCCTGCTGGAATAGAAAAGGTTCTTCCCCAAACTGGGCCCACAAAGTTGGAAGCATGGTGTTGTCAAATATCTTCACTGGAAGTGATGGGTCACCTGAATCCAAAATGAATGTGCATAAATAAAAAAAACGTAATACTATAGTATACTGATAGATGCTATATTGCCCAGCACTTTCCACATTTCATTTGAACATTTTTGTGATGGTCCTCTATGAATCTTATTTACGTGGCGTAATGTGTCAGTGTCCTCACCTGTGTTACAGGCTACAATGCCCCCTTTATTGTTGTAATGTTAATTTTAAGTACGCATACTTTATTCCTCTAGGAAAATGTTTGTTGGGGGCCTCAGCTGGGATACTAGTAAAAAGGATCTCAAAGATTACTTCTCTAAATTTGGTGAGGTGACAGACTGCACCATTAAAATGGATCCAAACACTGGACGGTCAAGAGGATTTGGGTTCATTCTGTTCAAAGATGCAGCAAGTGTAGAAAAAGTAAGTTTTGGTCGACTGATAATGCTCTCCACTCTTAGCTCTGGTTTGTTCCGAAGCCCGTTGCCAATCTTCATATTTCTCTTCTTGCCGTAGGTGCTGACACAGAAGGAGCACAGGCTCGATGGACGACAGATCGACCCGAAGAAAGCCATGGCGCTGAAGAAGGAGCCGGTCAAGAAAATATTTGTCGGTGGTCTGAACCCTGAGACAACAGAGGAGAAGATTCGCGAGTATTTTGGTGCCTTCGGAGAGGTACGACACTCTGGAAACTGGCATGTTATGATGGCCTGGAGGCAACTTGTGCTTTGTTGGATTTAATAAATAACATTTTCTCCCTTTTCCTCTTCCTCCAGATTGAGACTATTGAGCTCCCGATGGATCCTAAGACAAACAAACGGAGAGGGTTTGTCTTCATCAGCTTTAAGGATGAAGAAACGGTCAAGAAGATCCTCGAGAAGAAATACCATAACGTCAGCGGAACAAAGGACTCGAACGGAAAAGAAGGCCTTGTGAGTGTTTCACCTGACTTATTATGGGCCCTAACTAAGTATGAATTTAATATCAGCGAATTATGCTGTAGGTTTTCTGTGATGCATCAGAATTAAATCAAATGGTTGATAAGGAGGCAGAATGAAATTCATTCTCTCTCAAACTCTGAATAACCTGGCATGTGTCGTCATGTGAAGGGAATGTTTAAAATGACCATGTTTCTTTGTTTCTCAGTGCGAGATCAAAATTGCCCAGCCTAAGGAGGTGTACCAGCAGCAGCAGTACGGTGGGCGCTATGGAGGCCGAGGCAGGGGACGTGGTGGTAAGTGTTCAAAATCATTATGGTGGTCCTCTTGCAAACTAGCCGTGTTCGTATTTTGGTTGATCTTGGTGAAATTCCTGAGCTTTGATGGTCAGAACACACTATCTTTGCAGTTGCCTCAAATTCCATGGTAGTATTACTCAGCCTTAATGCTGAGTGCAGCACACAGAGCTGGTCTGTACGCAGTTACTAAGTCACGAATGTTCATGGTGAATATTAAACAAATCTTGAATAAGTTGTGCTCAAATACAGTATGGCCTTTTACAAAACCGTTTATTGAAGTTCCTCTCCACCTGACTGAGCTGGGTCCGTAGTCAGTTTTTAATGAAACCACTTCTGACATCCCAGGTCAGGGTCAAAACTGGAACCAAGGCCACAACAACTACTGGAATCAGGGCTATGGCAACCAAGGCTATGGCTACGGTGGCCAACAGGGCTATGGTGGATACGGCGGCTATGGGAACTATGACTATTCAGCAGGCTATTATGGCTACGGCGGCGGCTATGACTACAGTAAGAGCTTTATTTCTTCGCCGAATTAAGTTTTTTGCTTCGTGAAAACAGTTTATTCGAAATTGCTTTGCGTTTCTCACTCCATTGCAGACCAGGGCAACACAAACTACGGGAAAACTCCGAGACGCGGCGGCCACCAGGGCTACAAACCATACTGAACATGTGAAATGCAGGTATGCAGTGTAGCTGTTTCACTGCTCATGATGCCAGGGTTTAATTGGTTTTGCCATTTCTGAGGGGAAGATGCACTATTGGGGTGGGATGGGAGAGAGATGCAGGAAAAAAATAAACACTGAAACAATTGATAATCAATTTTAATGCCTTATCTGTTAAGTACTCATGTTGGTTTTAGCAAATAAAACATCTCTCTTTTCTTGGTTAAAGGTCGCAAGACTTCCGAACTGCAGTGAACTGGTCCCGGTAGACACAGGGGTTCAGTCTTTTACTTTTGGATGTTGGCAGAATCTGGCCTTCTGCTCCATTTTTGTACAGACAACAAAATAAGGAACTGGGGGAAGCAAATGTCACTTTTCACGTTTTATTTTATACCTTTTTTGTTTTGTCCATTTTTACATTTCCAGAGACGGAAGTGTTATTTTTTACTGTACTTTTTGGTACCTTTTTGAATCTAATGTATTGTATGGTTGTATTTTACATCTTGGCTGTATGTACCACACCTTAGCCTCAGAGCTCTCAAACCTTTTTCATAATAAATGATTTTGTTTAATTTTTCTGTGTTTCTGTACCTAGTTTTGTTTTTTTTCCCCTCCTGTGCTCTGTTGCATGGCTCGAAGGTAGAGGTGAGATGAAAAGGGATCATGGAAGATTGTAAGCTTGTGTGTTATTTGCAGGCAGCGAGTGACTTTTGTTTTTCTTCTGCTTTTTGTTTTCCCCCCTCAGCTTCATTTGTTTTTGCTTTTTAAGGATATTTCTTCCCGTCTTACTGGTTAATTTAAAAAGTGGCTTTAATAGTGGCTAAACTATACCTCAAAGCAACACCTGTAACTGTAAGAGGATTTTTTTCCTCACTCACTGGAAACCCATTCCTCCAGTGTCTTGGACAAATTTGGTGGAAATAAACTTGGTTTTTAAGACGTCTGTATGTCTAATGCTTTTAAAGTAATGGTAACTTGAATCTGCATGTACTGAAAACTGACCAGGATTGATAAATCTGCATGGAACTGCATGATCGGTCACTTGAGTTGAGTGGTTGTGAATTGCATGGCCTGTGTGAGAGAGAGAGAGAGAGAGAGAGAAGGTAGTTTGGGACACTTACTTCCTTCCCCTCAGAACATACATATTACCTGGTTAGGATACATTTATATACACTAGAGAAGTTTGTTACTCTTGGCTGTATCAAATTTGACCTGAAAGTAGCTGTGGTCATGAGGAATGAGGCCATTTTAATCTTTCTTGGTCTCATTGATGCATGGTTGCACATTTCTATACCTTTCATTCGAGCCCATTGTTTCTAAATGAGTCTGAATGAATACTCTGGCACTACTTTTGATCTTCAGTTATATAACATTTGACCTGAGGAAAAAAGTGTGGTGAGATAAAGGGTTTAATAGCTTGTGAATAACTGAAATCCAGTTTCACACAGTGATATAAAAAAAAATATTCCAATCTTGGGAACACCAAGAGACCTAGATTTATCAGTAAAAAGGGTTTAGGTGCATTTGGCCTTCAGAATGGATCATCTAGTTTGGACATAATGTTAAAACCAGCTGCCTAATATTGTGTAGACCCACCACGAGCCCTCTTAAGGTGTGCTGTCTGTCTATGTAAGTTCTATTACTTGGGTCTTGTTTGTCCAGCACGTCCTACAGGTGCTCAAATGGAGACCTCTGGAATTTGGAGACATGGAACTGTTTTTTTCTTTCTATAAAAGCTTGCATTAATCTTTTCATCAATTTGTACTACAGAAGCTCTTCTGTGGGTCTGGATCAGATGGCCGGCCTTCGCTTCCTGGGCACCCGAGTTTACCACTCGTCTCTTCTTGGTAGGTCCCAACCACTGTATACTGGAAACACCTCATAAGACCTGCTGCTTTGGAGAAGCTCTGTCCCAGTCTGTCCAGCACAGTTTATCAAAGAGTTTCAGATCCTTTCACTTGCCCAGTTTTCCTGCTTCCAAAATCAATTTCTAGAACCGGCTGACTAATACATGCCACCCTTTGAAGAGGTGCCACTGTGAGGAGGTCATCAATGTAATTCACCTGTCAGTGGTTTTAATGCGGTGGCGGATCGGTAGACATTACTGTAAAATCTACTGGATTTTAAAAGCATGTCCATTAAGCTTTTGGCTCCAGTTGTGGTTAGAACCGGGCTTTATGGTTTTAGGTCAGTGGGTGTCCCCGCCGGTGGGCATCAGATTACAGCCATTCTTCCCTCTCAGTACCCCACAGTAATATTGCTCACAGCCTTTCATCACGTTTGATTTTCTCACTGAAGTTTGACACCACAGATGGGCTCTTTCTGTGCTTGTAGTGTCTTATACTGCACTAAAGTCAAATTTAAATCATTGATCTGCTCATATAAAGCAACCAGTCATGTTTTAACCCTCCCCCACTTTGAGAAAACGCTCTGATAGCCCAGAGCAGGGGTCAGTCGGGTCCAGTCCTGGAGGGCCGGTGTCCAGCACAGTGAGGTGATCAAACATTCAGATCGTCTGTTGACCTGCCAAACCTCCAGCACTTCTGGAATCAAGTCGGCATTGATTTAAACTGACTTTACAGCAGTGATGGGTCCTTGTACAGTATTAGTGTCAAAGCATACTGTTGAAAATATACATATACAATATTGTCACACATGAACACACTACAGTGTGAAATTCTCTACATTTAACCCATTCACCAAGAGAAGCAGGAGGCTGCCACCAGCGGGGGGCGCCAGCGAGCAGCGTGAACTTGTCTAGGGATTCAAACCCACAACCTTCCAATTGCAGGGAGTCCCCAAGCATCATGTTGATAATGTACAGTCTGCTATCTTAACTCTTAACTTACATTGTAAATGTCTTGTTCTTTCTTTAACCTGTTGGTTAACACTGATTACACAGATTTACCACTTTGTGACTGTGAACACACACACACACACCTGACTTAGAGGACCAGAGGGCCTCCCTAATAAATCACCTAAATTTATGCTTCACATCATTTCCAAAGCACACTGACTAACAGCCCAAAAATGTTTAAAAAAACTTTATAGGAGAACTTTGTCACATACGGCTTTTACTACCAACATCAACACACAAGCTGTGAACTGAGGATGCGTTGTGGCCGTCTTTGTTCCCTTGTTTTTCTTTCCATTTACATTTTCCACCCCTTTCCATTTGTGCAAACCCGAATCGCCCCGTCCACTGTAGCGCCCTTCCCACACCCAACACATTCAACCGAGTCACAGAACCACATGTATTTGTGTCACAGTTTAATCAAAGTAATAAAAACTTGGCAAAGTGTGAGAAAAATGGCACGTGTTGGCGTACGCGTGTTCACAGAACATGTATTTCTGCGACGCTGTTTAAAATCTAAACTCGCTTTGGCATGTATTTTCACTGTATTGCATTCGTGGAACGATTTATACGAGGAGGAGCTTTGAAAGGAGATTATTTCATTACATTTGCCGTCAAACCCCCCCTCCCCCCCCCTCCCACTCCCCCTCCCCAGAAAGTAATAATACATTTCCCTTTTACAAAATACACAGTAGCATATGTACAACAGGAAAGATTTGGAGGATGCATACAGACACCCACAGTCCTTTTTTCTGATCACTGCTGAAAAATACCTGTAAATAAAAAAACACCCTCTGTGTTTATTTCTCTGTAAAGGAACCCAGTAAACACAGCGAGTGCTGCTTTGGGGAAACACAGCAGCGTCCCAGCAGAAAAGAGCTTCTCCACAGGAGGCAGATCAAGTCTCAAATGTCCATCTCAAACTGGCTCTCCTCGGCTGCAAACAGAAATAACAACACACACAAACCTCAGTGTAAAGTCTTCATTCATCTCATTTCTAATATCTTACTCTTATAAAACCTCATTATTCAGTCGTTCAGCTTAATGCTTACTCTCTTACTGCTCTGTAACGGCTGCAGTTCATTCAGTACTGCCTGTGAATTGCTTTGAATCATGCAGTAATTCCTTTGGACTACTCAGTAACTATTAAGAAACTGCTATTAACCATTCAGTAAATACTACGAGTAATTTATGAATCATCCAGACCCTTTGAATTATGAATCATACATTTTGTAGTCATTTATGCAGTTGTGAGAGCAAAGAACTGAGGCAACATATGGATGTTCAGAGGTTAAAGTGACAGATATGCGATCTTAGAGTCTTGTGCAACATCACTATTTACGTTATTACATGCAACAACAGACTTATTATAGAGAACAACTCTAAACCACTATTAGTGTTAATTAGTAAACTACTTCAGCAGTAATGTGTTTATCTATAGTATTCATATCCACCTCTCTTAGTGACCACAGTATTTTGTGTATAAAGCACAGTGTATTTAGTACAGAGTATTTTCAAAGACTTTTATTTTGATATTTAATATTAAGTCAAAATAAAACCGTATCATTATGTGCAATAGTTTTCTTATTGGGTGCTAAATCATTTCATTATGCCCAATATCTTATATCAATATACTTAAATGAATATTACTGATGCAATACTCCCCTGTATTACAGTAATAACAGAGTATTAGTGTTAGTAGTAATTCACTCACCTGTTAAGTTATTTATACAGAGTATTTATAGAGTGTGTGTGTGTATGTAGCACAGTGTGTTTCATACTGAGGTTCTTCTACAGATTTTAGTGGATTTATTTAGACTTTGTATTTTGTGTTTTATATCATATTTAGACTTTATATTTTAGAAGGAAATGGAGACAACCGAAAGTAGAAGGAGTTTTACACTTATTTTATATTTTATATTGTTCTTGTGTCTGTGCTGTTGTAACATTAGCCGTTTCCTCCGGGATTAACGAAGGTGTTCTGATTCTGATTTGACGATGTTCTTGTCTCTGTGTCTTTGTATGTCTGTGAATAATCAGTAAAGATTCTGATTCTGAAGATTTCATGTGGGTGGAGCCCTGTTTGCATCTGGGGCTGCCATTAACGGAAGCCCCTGGAGTGACTTTGTAGTCCGCCAGAAATAGAAAGTCTGACCCACATTCCGCTGTCAGAAATAAAAGTGGGGCCGAGCTGAGTGTGGGGTTTCTGCGCGGCTGTGTCTTGGACAGGTGCTGGAACTGGACCATCCCGTCACAACGGCTCTGTCTTATTCATTTATTTGCCTTATTTAATTCATTATGAACGCACGCCCTCTCAGTAACGTAACAGCTGAGTTCCTGCCCCAGATTCACTTTACCTGCCAGATCCTTCTCCTCCTGCAGCTCCTCCTTGAGCTTCTGCAGTTTGGAGGCGGGATGATGGGAAGGAACAGTCACCCCTGGAATCTGGGGCAGGCAGCAGGGCGGGGTGCGAGCGATCGGGGAATTCCTACAGTCCAGCAGGAACTTTCTGTCATAAATGATCCGAGTGCCTGTGGACAGAAGGGTGTTTGTGTTTAGAGCAGAAAAAGGCCACAGAAGCTTCAAACATGACCATGGTTTAGTCTGGGCTGGGACAATATGATGTTACCGCTGTTATGAGTATGATGTGTATTATATCACAAAACGCTTTTCTGAACACTGGACAGAAGATTAAAAAAACTATAATATAAAAATGACAAACATGTTTACAGAAATGGGTCTTTACAGCATCAAAAGGTTCTTTACAACACTAAACAAATAGGTTATTTTTCCAGCACCAAAGGGTTCTATATAAGACCAACAAGCATTATTTACAAAAAAAATGGTTCTTCTTTACAAGAAATGTTTCTGTACAGCACCAAAAATAGTTCTTTAAGAAAAGGTTCTTTACAAAAAATAGTTCTTATTTACAAGAAAATGGTTCTTTACAACACCAAAAAAGGTTCTTTAAAAAAAAAAAAAAAAAAAAAGTATTTCTTTACAGAAACTGTAAAGGATTCTTTCCAAAATTTTGAACTTTTCAGCAGCAAAAGTGTTTGGCCATTGTCTAGAAGTTAAAGGAAATTTTTTTGCTATTGATTTTTTGCTATTGATCTGCATTATTAAATGGTGTTCTAACGTGAAATGTGCCTTTCTAGAGGAGATCTTACTGAATACTAATTGTTGAAGGTGGTGATAGGAACCAAAGGGATCCAAAAATCTCCCTCATATGATACGCAATCATTTCGAATATGATGCCTGAAATCTTTGAGAAGATTTTGGCCCAAGGCGTATTTCCAAAATCATTCCTGGCACGTGCAGGCCTTGTATGGCGAAGTTGAACCCAAAATAGTACAACAGAGTTGGAACCACCACTGTTTCTATAAAGTATCTATAAAGTCCCAGAAAACACATGTAGGTTCATTGGTGGGTTTGGTAAAACTGCTATATTTGTGCAGTAAACATTGCTGAAGAGAAGTCAGAGTCAGTTCCTCTGCAATTAACGTTCTCACATCAAACACGCTCTGAATGAGGCTCTTGGTGAAAGGCCCCCAGTGTTCCCAGTCCAGGACTGAGGGGGGCACCGGGCCAAGACTTGGCTCCCCTGATAGAGTTCTAGGAAATCTGAGCACATGTGCAGACTGGAAGGAGGGAGCCATTTTGAGGCAGGCTCGACCACATGGAGAGTCGAGGAGCTCTGGGCATGTTCACGACGTATAAACAAACTCCACACACACAGCAGGTGTGTGTACATTAGAGTAAGTTCATTTTAGTCCTCCCTCGAGAGGCCCGAGCCCCACTGCAGGGCAGGGGGGCCTCAACCAACAGCTTCAGAGAGCAGTGAGAAGTCTGACCTGTCTGAGCAGAGGCGTTATCTCCACACTCGTGTTTAGAGCCATACTGTACCCATAGGCTGTATCTCAGGCTGAAAAACATGTTATGCAACCGTATCTATTTTTTGTGCAATGTGCTCTGGACAAAAGGGGCGGGGATGTTGATGAAACTACTTGTGCATGTCTTTGTACTGAAAGGAAGGCCGTTTCTGATGTTATTCCTCAAGTAATTGCAAAGAGAATGAGGAAAATCAAAAACAAAACAAAAAAACAACAGGACAAATGGAATGCTTGGGCCCCTAATTGCCACTTTCCCTGCTCAGATTGTGGGAAGAGTCTATTCAGTGCTATCAGGATTTCTTCTCTTTTCTCTGAAAGGCATCCACTGGTCAGCAATGATCCAGAGAAAGTACAGTTTACATTTTGGCATGATAGACATGTTCTAAACAATCGAACATGCCATTAGAAGGCCTTGTTATAGTGAGCTCTTCCGCGGGGAGGCAGCCAAGATTCATTTCCCCACGTTCTTGGCCGGGACAAGGCGTTCTCATTTATCCCTGAAACTCAGCAGCTGTGGAGGGAGGGAGGGCCGCTTCCAAGTAAAATCCCTCCTACCAGTTCCTTGCACTGCTGGTATGACCACATGTTAAACACAGTCCCATACAGACAAAGAAGAAGGGGAAAAAAAGAAAAAGAGTAGGGCGGAGGGTTCATCAGATAAAGTCAACAGGTCAAGTGCTTGTTTTTCCCAGATTAGAAAGTTTAACTGTATTAGGCCTTAACTACTCAGCCCTTCTGCGCTCATGAGGAATAAACAGACAACAGATCGCACTCCATAGTGTTGCACAACTGTTGTCCAACTGCACTGAAATAAACAAAGGAAACGAGAAAGATCTTGCAAGGCAACTACTCGAAGTGTATCTTCTGCTTTTCCTCTTAGAGAGAACTAACAGAGCTGATATTTTATTTACTTAATTTGCAGAAAAACTGGTGGACCACGTCTATTATGTTCCTATTATGTTTTACTTTGAAAGTACTAGCAGGAGTGAACAGTTCAACCCCCCAGCCTGACCAGAATACCAGTATCAGCAGGATGGGTGATGATCCAGCAAGACTGTCACATTACCAGCACAAATAAAGCCCACATGGACTGACCAGTGGTATCAGACACACTTTAACAAGTTTTGAGATGATAAGAGAGGTTGTGCTAGAACATCAGAGAGGGGGTAACTCACATTACAAGCACAAATAAAGTCCACATGGTCTGATCAGTGGTATAATGGTATAATGATTTTTCCACCTTATGCTGCACCATAAAAACTTTTCTCTTTGGTTTGAAGGCCTTTTTTCAGTAATGCATGTGGCAGGTGGTGCATCAAGGCAATCCCTTTTCCTACTTACCCCCTGGTGTGGTGGAAAACAGGGTGCCCCCAGGTGTCTGGCTGTAGCAGTCTGGGAGCTGGGACCAGTCCTTCAGCTGCAGGACTCTGGTTGGGATGGGGCAGCTCTTGGTCTTTTCTGTGTTGGCTGACATTCTGGATTTTATTCAGACAAACTTGCAGCGGAGGAGTGTTGAAGCTCTCAAACCTCTTTTCTCCTTCGGGTCCTTTCTTCTTTTGTCTCTGATTCAGAAATAAACGTTTCTTAGGCATGCATTGCTGCTACTGCACGTTTGCAGCGAAATCAGTTCACAACGACGACCACGGTATTTTAAACCCCTTTTCTTCCCCACCCGTATTCCTACAAGTCCCGCCCATGCTCCTCCACGATTGGCTAGTAGTGCAAACCGTCCTGTGCTATGATTGGCTATTAATGGCCAGACTTCTTCGGAAAGCCAATCGCAGCACACCGAGCGTAAAGAGAAGGCGGGGCTTGTATGAAAACGGGTGGAGATCAAAGTAATGCGAGCACAGGCGGTACGTGACTCGCATCATGTGATTGACATGCTGCAAAACATTACAGGGTTGCCAGATAACCAGTACACAAAATCCGCATGCAGTGCACGTCGGTCTGCAGTGTAAGAGCTAAATAAAGAAGTAATAAAGATACACACACACAACATGGACAAAAGTATTGGGACGCGCTGACCATTTTACCAACTTTAATGACACTGCATTCAGATCCATAGACTTTAATCTGGAGCTGGTCCCCCCTTTGCAGCTATAACAGCTTCTACTCTTCTTGGAAGACTTTCCACAAGATTATAGAGTTTCTGTGGGAATTTGTGTCCATTCATTCTGTAGCATTTATGAGGTCAAACACTGATGATGAGAAGGATGAGAAGGTCTGGATCACAGTCTGTTTCAGTGTAAATAACACCACATAGATCCTCACAGCCGTGGTGAGATGTGTTTTAACAAGGTTTGTCTTGTGTTCTGTTGCTTTTATACAACAACATGTGAAACAAGCAAGTAAAAATCTTAATATTAGCAATAAAATAAAGTAAAGCAAAGAAAAAAGAACTAGAACCACAAAACTACATAGTTTTCAGTAATAACACGTTACATTCAGTAGTTTAAACTCAGTTACTTCACAATACTGTCACAATTCTTCATTTTGGTATAAAGAGAGTCTTTACGTAACAATGCTGTTACCACAGTTAACAAATACATATACAAATGTGTTGGTTTTGTGGCATCAAACGGACTGTTTGATAGAAGTAGACTAGTCCAGAGTTTTTTTCCTCTGTGCAGGCTTGTACACGCAATGCAGTCTCTGCCTCTGATTGGCTGACGCTTAAACGCGTTCCGTGACTTAACCAATTATTGTAGTCCCTTCATAAAAGGGGCGGTACCGAGGGAAAGGTAAACACAGCCA
>JBBPCY010000032.1:14330742-14341072 GCA_037974405.1 Brachyalestes nurse | reverse complement strand
CCCTAGCAACCACTTTGTATATCAGAATCAGAAAACTTTATTGATCCTGGAGGAAATTGCTTTGACCCAGATACCATGGCAACCACCTAAAAACTCCCTAGCAACCACCTCATCCACCATAGCAACCGCCCAGAAACTACTTAGCAACCACATTGTATCCAATAGCAACCATCTAGAAACTCCTGAGCAACCACATTGTATCTGATAGCAACCCACTAGAAACTCCTTAGCCACAACCTCCTACACACAGCAAGTGCCTAAAAACTACTTAGTATAAGTAGTAATATGATCTGTGGTATAAGAACTAGTTCAGAATTGATCCATGGTGGTAGAACTGGTTCAGAACTGGGTCCATGATGGAAGAACTGGTCTAGAACTGATCCATGGTGGTAGAACTGGTCTAGAATTAATCCATGGTAAAAGAACTAGTCCAGAACTGATCCATGTTAAAAAAACCCAAACTAGTCCAGAACTGATCCTTGGTAAAATAACTAGTCCAGAACTGATGTATGGTGGTAGAACTGGTTCAGAGCTGATTCATGGTAGTAGAACTGGTCCAGGACTGTTCCACTGTGGTCAAACTTATCCAGAATTGATCCACGGTAGTAGAACTGGTCCAGAACTGATCCATGAAAATAGAATTTGTCCAGAGGCCAAGCAGCTTGACCACCCAGCTGGACATGTGGCAGCATCTTACTAGACGGCAGAGACTGGAACATCTCTTGGTAAGAGAAAGACACAGTAAAGTAGAAGAAAGGAGACAAACCCTTTAAGAGTGTAGAGTCTACCGAGCAGTCAGTAATGTAAAGTAAACTAATTTAAGAGATGGACGATGAGGTGTCAACTTTTAGACATACTGCAGTTACATTGTTGATTTAAATATTAAACCATTCATCCCTAAATGTTACAATTTTCACAAATCTTTGGTTTGTATTGCAACAAAACCCCAGATCAAATATCACCATAAACTGTCACTATAAATTCCCCAGTAATTCTCTTGTTTAAAAAATAAGAATTTGACTTATGATGTCACCAGTCGGTTAAATCTAATGACTGTTTACATTGTTCTATGTAAATTCACTGGAGTTGTTTACTGGTGTAGAGTCATTAAATAGGCATTCGGGAGGTGATGATGCATTTGCACTAGGTGGCAGTATTCCTGCATATCCCTCAGTTCTGTGACATTCCTCTGTTTTTGTAAGAGATTGCATCTCACTGGGGTCTCAAAGAATGCATTATGTGCAATGATCATCTTTACAGTCAACAGGTTTGTGTACTTGCCCAGACAGAGTCACTAAAACCTGTAATGCTAACTTTTAATCCTCAGTCTCCGTGCTGACCCATGTAACCCTGTTCAAGATTCAAGATTTAACATTTTTATTTGTCAAATACACAGTTGTGCAAGTACGACATGTAGAGAATACAGTGAGGTAGTGAGGCAGGTGAGATACAGTGAGGTAGTGAGGCAGGTGAGATACAGTGAGGTAGAGAGGCAGGTGAGGTCCAGTGAGGTAGAGAGGAGGGTGAGATACATTAAGGCAGAGAGGAGAGTGAGATACAGTGAGGTAGAGACTCAGGTGAGATACAGTGAGGCAGAGAGGCAGGTCAGATACAGTGAGACAGAGGGGCAGGTGAGATACAGTGAGGTAGAGAAGGTGGTGAGATACATGGAGGTGTAGAGAGGCAGGTGAGATACAGTGAGGTAGAGAAGGTGGTGAGATACAGTGAGGTGTAGAGAGGCAGGTGAGATACAGTGAGGCAGAGCGGAAGGTGAGTTACAGTGAGGCAGAGAGGAAGGTGATGTAGAGAGGCAGGTGAGGTACAGTGAGGTAGAGAGGCAGGCGAGATACATTGAAGTAGAGAGGCAGGTGAGATACAGTGAGGTAGAGAGCCAGGTGAGATCCAGTGAGGTAGAGAGGCAGGTGAGGTAGAGTGAGGTAGTGAGGCAGGTGAGGTACAGCGAAGTAGTGAGGCAAGTGAGGTAGAGTGAGGTAGTGAGGCACGTGAGACTCAGTGAGGTAGAGAGTTAAAGAATCAGTTGAGATACGATTTGTATTATAATGAACAGTTATTAGTTGTGTGTCCTGATCTAGAAGCAGTTGCTGCTGGTGTTTTAAAGGACAGTTAAACTACCCCTATTGTCCACCACATCTACAAAAGTTCAATTCCACACACACATAATATCCATAGAACAGCACAGCACAAGCACAAGCCTAAACCCACCATGCAGAGGCCCAGAGAGCCTCCAGCACTGGGCTGTGGTGTTCTCTGGAATGCAATCAAGTCCTCACAGCAATGTTCCAGCACCCGGGTCTTTCCAGTAAAGTAGAGAATGTCCTTGAAGTAATTTGGGGGTGGGGGGCAAGCTGTTCTATTGATAGCCCTGATTTTAGAAGAGGGCATCGAAGAGCAGGTGTATACAAACCTTTGGGGGCAAAAAAATGTATTTTACAAAGTTTTTTAGGACATATTTGTGCTTAAAATGTTTAAGCCTCCTATTATAATCTAACATACTTTACTAACATACTTTACGATTCAAACCTCCATTAAATAATTGAAATTGCTTTATGCTTCTAAATAGTGTTTTAAATAAAACATACATGTAATGAAGCCCACATGGTGCAAAGTATCAAATATCTGGTGGACAATATGATTCCTCCATGTCATGTGATCTGTCAGTGGTTCTCTCACTGCAGGTCTGATTCTGTTCAGTTATGGAACTAAAACAGAAGATTCTAAATCTATTTATTACAGTATAATATCCTCAATATCATCCAAAAACAACCAGAACAGATGTGTGTTCATATGTCCTATATGTTTAATAAAACACTGAAACCGACACTGAAACATCATCATATTAATTTTTGTGTTTACTCAGTTGGTCCCTATTAAATTATGTCATATATTATGAAGCAAAAAAGTCAATATTTATTTAGAGACATTAAACATTGAATGGACCCCAAATATAAAAGGACAGTTAATACAAAAGATGGAGAGAGAGACAGAGAGAGAGAGAGAGAGAGAGAGAGAGAGAGAGAGAGACAGAGAGACAGAGAGAGACAGAGAGACAGAGAGAGAGAAAGAGAGAGACAGAGAGAGAGAGAGAGAGAGAGAGAGAGAGAGAGAGAGACAGAGAGACAGAGAGACAGAGAGAGAGAGACAGACCGAGAGAGAAGCAGACAGAGAGAGAGGGACGGAGTGAGAGAGAGAGACAGAGAGAAAGACAGAGAGAGAGAGACGGAGATAGAGAGAGACAGAGACACAGAGTGAGAGAGAGAGCGAAAAAGTGACAGAGAGAAAGGAAGAGACAGAGAGAAAAAGAGAGAGAGAGAGAGAGAGAGAGAGAGAGAGAGAGAGAATGACAGAGAGAGGCAGAGAGAATGACAGAGAGAGGCAGAGAGAGAGCAGTTCAGAACAGTGGCTGGAAGTGGGCGTGGTTCGCTGCAGTGAGACAGTATGACTTGTAAGTGGGCGTGGCGCAACGCTGTATATAAATGCCGGCTTTCCTCCAGGGGAGAGTTTCTGTCGCTCCTCCGCCCGTCTGTCCGTCTCCAAGAGTCCGGCCGGCTGGAAATCGCTCTGGATTACGACCCTGTGGACTTACGACCTTCAGAAAACGAGTTTTAATCAGTCAAAGGGACTTTTGGACGCTATGAAGTTCTCCGCAGTTTTTTTCCTGGCCCACAGCCTGGGTAAGTGAACTCTCAGCTCTGAGCCTCTCTGAGTCCCTGTGGGAGAAAGTGATCCAGCCTGATGTTAAATGAATGTTCAGTGAGTCTCTGTCTAAGGGTTCATTTCACCCCCTTTTTAGCCCTCTGCCCCCTCTCCAGCAGCTCAGAACCAGCCAGGGTCTTTATTCTTAGAGGGCAACAATTCAGGGGCTCATCCACCCATTTGAGAATATTCTTTATGTAACCTGATCTGTTTATTTCTGACCCATGTGTTCATGCATTAGATCAGTGTCTGTGCATGCAGGTTTTATTTAAAAAAAGAAAAAAAAAATCTGGCCTGGCGCCCTCTAGGGTATGAACTATTTTAGAAAACCAGTGCAATGAATACTTTTCATATCATCTCACACAAAACGCACAAAATATTGTTTCTATTTACTTACACCCACATCTGCAGTCTGTTATTTGCAAGAAAAAAACCCAAACGCTTAACAAAAGTGTCTGCAGTTGCTTTTGGCATGGTGCCAATACATAAAACCAAAGTCCTCTCAGACATGAGACTAGCAGTGGGATCATATTGCAGACAGGTTTTTTTTCTTTCTTTTTGAAATACTTTACAATGTACATCATTATTATGATGGTAGTGATTCTTAACCACAGCCTGCATATCCTGGAGGTGTGTGTGGTGTTAAATGAACTGTCTGAGGCAAACTAAAGTTTGATCTTCTCTTCTTCTCAGTGGCCTTCATGCTGGTGAGTGGTGCATCAATAGACAGGTATGAGAGTGAGAAGCCTGCACAAGCAACCGTGATTCACCTGTTACGCACATCTGAGACGCAGAACGAGAAAAGACCTGCCGAGGAGGGCAAGCATGTGAATAACAACTCGGAAAAAGACGAGGAGGATGACGCCGACTACTACGATGACGGAGAGTACGAATATGAGTTATCGGGTGACTACGAGATGCCCCAAGGTAATTTAACCAATAAAATTTGATCGTTCCGTAAAATTGATTTACTATTGGCTGAAGATCACAGAATGACTGTTGACCTTCGTCCCACAGTCGCGTTTTCCAGCAAACCTAAAGATCCCAGCGTCGTCCTGAACGCGGAGAGCCTCGAAGGGAGCGAGAAGAAAGGAAAAGGGAAGAAGAAGGGCAAAGGCAAGAAGAGGGATCCATGCCTGAAGAAATATAAGGATTTCTGCATTCACGGAACCTGCCGGTACCTGAGGAAGATCGGGCCTTCATGCATGTGAGTACTTTGCCCCACCAGTCATGTGCTCCTCTTTAGTGCGTTTAACTATTTTTCTGGACTACCTTGACCCTTATCCATACAGGGTACAGGGTTCTGTGTGCAAAATCTGACTCTAGAAATGTTCTGTCTGTGCAGATGTAACCCAGGGTACTCAGGGGAGAGGTGTCACTCTTTCTCGCTGCCCTCGTTGCACCCAGCGGAAGGCTACAACCGCACGACGGCTCTGGCGGTGGTGGCCGTGGTGCTGTCCTCACTGTGTCTCACCATCATCGGCCTACTGTTGGCTCTCAGGTCAGTTTTTTAACACCTTCAAATACAGAATGGGCTTTAAACATGTGATAAAACCAATAAAACCATAATGTAAAGCAAGCCTGAGGGCCTCTGTGTATCAGAATCAGATCAACTTATTGATCCTAGAGGAAATTCCGACTGCACAGACACACAGAGACACAAAGACGAGGACAATATAAGTACAAACGTCTAAATATGAAACTCAGTATGAAATACACTGAGCTGTATACACGAACACTGGTTTATGTATAGTATACATAAATACTACAGATAGGTAACAGTTAAGTGAATTACTGGTTAGGAGTCTGTTACTGCATGTAATAGAGATACTATACTATAAATGTAACATCTCTGTTACTATAAGTCATTACTATATTGAAGTAAGTTCTGATATTTCACATGATGAACCTCCACTTATTAGTAATTCATAGTATTTACTGAGTATTAAGAACTGAATGACAAGCATGGGACGTCTCCTGACTCATCCACAGGTTTCACAAGCGAGGCACGTACGACGTGGAGAACGAGGAAAAGATTAAACTTGAAGGATCCTCGCACCACTAAGGCGCAGACTAAGGTGAGCAGACAATGTCCCGGACGCATGCGGTCGCCGCTGTGCTAAGTGTTACATGCTTATTTGACATTTGGTCTCCTCTTTCTGTTTTATTTCAGGAAGACCATGCGGAAATTCTACCTCAAAATTAAATGAAGAAGTGGAATGCCAAGAAGGAAAGCACAGCGTGCTGGAAAAGAAGGACGAGTCGTATGCTCTCTGCCAGAGAGAGAGAGAGAGAGAGAGAGGGAGAGAGTATACTTGCAAATGGTTCGCTGGGACGTTTAGGGAAAGAGTCCAACCGGGTCGTATCCCGGTCCGAGCCGGAAGTCCGATCGCCTCCGTGGATCTACGTAAAAGCACTGAAAAAAAACCGTGGACATTTTCAAGCGAGTGGGACTCCAGACTGACCGTTTATTGGGATATAAACAGACTAGTCCACAATTTTATTATTTTTACTAGTAAACCTTTTTTTTATTTCTTGTACATATTGTGTATGACCTAATTTATTTATTTATATTCATATTTATTTAGATTTATACCAATAGTGTCCATCCCTGGCCATGTATTTAAAACAAAAAAAGAAGTTCTAAATGATGTTTTTATCTGTAATAACTATATTTATTAAAATGTCAGAAACTTTCAATGACAGTAGTAATATAACTGGTTTAAAATTTCAAGGGTGTATCAGACACCTAACTGTTTCTCCCTCCAGACAGTGTTAAATGCACCCAAGAAAGTATTTTAGAAATGCAAAGAAATGTTCACACACCTTTCAAATATCCATGTGCTTGTATTGAAAACACGGAAAATGTACATGGTCAGTGACTGTTGGTGCCAAACCGATTGTTTGATTTCTGAATGTGAATTAAATTTTTTGTTAAAAACACAATGTTTCCAGATTCAGTTTGTTTTCTCTCTGTGAGATAAATCGTTTATTTGCCTGGCGAACACATGGGTGAAAGCATATTGTTACAGCTTTACGAGGGCTTTATTCAGTCAGGAGGCCCCACTATGGTCCTTAGTGTGTCATTACAACAGTAGGTTAAATCTGTTCGTGGTTCGGCCCAACATAGTTCCGTGACTCACTTCCGCATGCTGTGTCTGGTTTCCCATTTTAGTTGTATTTTAGAAAAGCAAGGGGGGTGGAGGGTTATAACACAAATACATCTTCCCAGCTTTGACATACAAAGAAAATATTTGTCTATCCTGCCTCCTGCTTCATGCACCACTGGCTTCTTTTGGTCATTATGCACCTGTATCCTGGCCGTCTGTCGTCGACTTCCACAAATGTGCACTTCTGAAAACATGCGTGCTTCAAATTAAGCCTAATTAGCCCGTCCAGATGGTTGTGCGGAAGGCAATTATCTTGATTCCCTAAAGTCGGCCTTGTGTTAGTTATCTAGCAAAAACCACAAAGACTAACCGCAAATTATCCAGCAAAGTTATGGCCATTCAAATGACTCAAAGCAATTTTGCTCACAAATCATTTGAGTCAGCTAATGAAATTTTACTGTTCTTCATGACTATAGAAACTCCAGCCTCTCGTTCATACGTCTGCTGGCCATAACTCTTGCACTGTTCCGGTCAAACTTCCCTTTACAACACCACCACTTCCTCGTCCGCAACTTCACGGAGTGACAAAAGTCTCTGAGAGGCCTCATTGTGAGATGAAAGGTAAGATGAAAGCCTGCAGAGCCTGTATAGACCACCGTCAGAGGCTTAGACTACTGAAGCTGTTCCTCATTGTGGCACAATGGCATTCATACTGTGGCCTCCCACACAAGGCAAAGATCATTTCCACTTCTTTCAAGCCTTCATGTAGATACAGTAAAGCCACTGAGTGCTACTTGCCCTTTTCCAGGGTGAATTTAGAGGAATGGGGTGGCGGGGTGCCTCAGGGGCGTACGCTGGGGCCACTTTTATTGTTCAAGGGCTCAACATCAGCAGCAGTTAAATGAATTTCCATTTGCTTGATGTCAGTTTTTGTTGGTTTACCATAGGGCTTTATTCTTTGAGCCCCAAGTGGACATTTTCCACCAACATTTTGCTGTATTTACTGTTGCCATGTTTAAAAAAACATGTTCAGACAGGAAAACCACCTCTTGGAATTTAAACATAATAATATTCTCAGGTTTAGCAAGAAGCGTAGTTTATAAGCTTCAGTTTTACAGCACATACTTTAGATAATATGTTAATCTTGGCACCTACATGTTTTATTCATCGGATATCCTGTGGTTACCTCACCAAACTGACTAGGGTGTGAGTGGTCAACCACTGGCTTAGATGATTTTACTCCTACACAGAATGCATCAAACTACTTTTCTGTGCCACAACTAGGTTTCTACCTTCACCACAAACATCTGCGTAATAGGGGTATGACTGGACTATAAAAAATATGGGCTTGAATCATTAATTTGGCTTCACGTTTGAACTTTAAATGTGTAATATCCCATCTGCAGCTGTACAATCCCATATGGTACTCACTGGGCTGAATACACTTCTGCCGTGGAAGGTCTATAGATGCCAGTTCTTGTGTTGAGACACTTGAAGTGGGAGCGCCTCCCCTGAAATCCTACTGATTGTACCCTTGGGTTGTGAAAGATGACTCAGTTGAGCAACTTTGTGTGCCAATAAAACCCATGTTACCGAAAGCCCCATCCCTCGTTGTTGTTGTGCAAAGGTGCTTCCTTTTCCACTTCTAACAATGGGCCATTTCCACTGCGCTATGGAAGTGTGTGTGTTGACAGTTGAAAAACTCATCAACACATGGGCCTCAGCTTTCCAAAACCAACACCATGCCACACACGGTACACACCGTACGTCTAGGTGCGTGAGTGAGGACAGCTTGTCTGGGCTCTGCTCAGGGGGCATGACCTGGTCTGAGGTCAGTAGAGTGTGAATCTATCTATATGAAGTAATGGTTTCTACATAACAGAACCCAGAGTGTCACCACACACCACATCTTCACGTCAAGGATTTGCTGAGGATGAGGTAAACTTTGCTGAGAAATGTGTTTTAATAGCTGTGTTATTGCATTTTTGTGTGTTTACTCTGGTTTTGTAATTTCTTGTTTCACTTCAGGAGGAAGTCTGAGACACATTCACTTCACACGTCACAGTGTAAATGCGTCCGTCTTTTAAAAACACGTTCGACAACCAAAACCCCCCCCCCCTCTGTCACAGCGCCCCCTATTGTTCGGCTTATAGAAGAGACCGCCCCTCAGACTGCCGTCACACTGCTAGCTATCCAGCTAGCTCAAACAAAATAACGGTTTGGCTACATTTAAAAAACTTCAAACTCAACCTGAGTGAGGAGCAGCACAAATTTTTTCTATGACAAGATAAGATGGGATAAGATAAGATAAGTTAAGCTAAAAGGACCTTTGCTTAGTCTCACAGCTGGGGAATTGGCATTGTTACAGCAGCAAATCTATCTATCTATCTATCTATCTATCTATCTATCTGTCTATCTGTCTATCTATCTATCTATCTATCTGTCTATCTATATGTGCACAGTTTCTATGTAGCCCTATATGTATGTGTGTATATGAATATATCTATATATGTATATGGGTGAATTGCATATTTGCCACTTTGTGATCTGATTTTACTCTGAACAGGGACACATTTGACTATGAAGTGTAAATACATGTGGCTAAAATCTTATCAGGATCCAGTCCAGACACCTGTCACATGAAGTGGCCAGGTGTAAACGGGGTCAGGGTGTGTGGCTCCAAGCCCAAGACCGTCTGTCACCGCTCTGGTGAGGCTGGACGGCTGATTAATGAGCTGTTGACACGGTGACTGTGATTCAACAAAAAAATTCCCGTCAGGTCACAGCCAAATCAGCTTTCACTATTTACAACACAGACAGGCCACAAAGAGAGAGCTGATAAGGTCCCTCTCCAGGTCCTGCGTCCTACACTGCAGTTTTCGCATAAAAGTCATACAAAAATTCACTACATTTTTTCAATTTATTTCTCAAGTTAAGTCAAGTTTATTTATATAGCATATTATATATAATATAATATAATATATAATAATATAATAAAACAAAATAGAAGAAATAACTGAAATAAAATAATCAATAAATCAATAAAAGAAGTCTGAAAGTGCAATAGAAGTGCAGATTTTTAAATAAAGGCAGAGGAGAAAAGTACATTTTTTTGCACCATATGAAAATGCCACTTGCCCTTTACATGTTTTAATATGTTAAAAAAATGGACTGTTATGGTCCATTGGTTCAAAAATGACTTCTTGTGTTAAAATCTTATCTGCTGTGGGGTCATGATCCATTAGGTTCCGCTACATTAGGTGACATTACGTTGTTACGACTTGCACGCTGTGTTGCACTACATTAAATGTAATTACACATATATTTACTTTTATTAACAGTGTATCTACAGTGTTCTTATATTTACTTATATATCCACTCTGTATATATATACATATACTCACTGTGTACATACATATAGCTATTAGTCTACATTTAGTTTACATATACATATATGTATATATTTTACAATACAGATGTCCATATTTATATTTCTAGATTGTATA
>JBBPCY010000032.1:14230898-14241223 GCA_037974405.1 Brachyalestes nurse | reverse complement strand
TCATTAGTTACAGAGACAGTCTTACAGTCATTAGTTACAGAGACAGTCTTACAGTCATTAGTTACAGAGACAGTCTCCTTGGAGACCCTGAGGGTTAAGTGTCTTGCTCAGGGACACAGTAGTAAAAAGTGAGGGGGTTTGAACCTGCGACTTTGTGGCCATCGGGTTCACAGGCAAGTGTTTTACCCACTAGGCTACAACCATTAAACTAGGCGAGTTGAACCCGGTGTGTTTGAACAGGGAAATCACTAAACTGAGTTGGATGCCATTCTTCTAGGACCGGAGTTGTGAACAAAGTCATGTGTACTCGAGGTATAAGTCATACCATGATGTGCGATCTGGTCATGGTCTAAACTCTGGAGGGTGTACTCACCATGCCGGTGGCTGAGTCATAGCAGCCGCAGAGTGGCAGACTGCGGCAGCCCACAAACATGATGAGCGCGGAGAAGAGCAGCGAGCCCACGCTGGCCAGGACCATGGTGCTGTTCGCCCCCTTCACCATTCGGCTCAACACGAACTTCTGCTCGGGACACAGAGCACACACACACTTTAACAGCCATTATAAAGCTTTTAGTGTGATCAAGACGATAGAATACACTCTCAGTCATTATTCTCTGAGTTTCATTCCACAGATCAATGAGAGTTATGTTACAGAGAAGAAGAAAGCTGTGAAACTGGAGCAGGCATTAGTGATGGCTGAGGCCAAATGATGAATCTTTTTTATATCAAAATTGCAATGTGAACGTGTCGTTTTCAAATCACAAGAGTAGCAACTTTAGTTCTACCCTTTATCAACGGTTTGCATTACACTGTGTCAAAATTATATCAGGAATGGAACAAAATAAATGAAGGAAAACTTTTTATATCATCTTACTTTAAATATAAAAGGGTTTTGGGCTTCTTCTGTAAGGTCGGCAGTTTGGTTTGTTCGAACAGCAACAGTGCAACATGTGCAAACAAACATGTAAATACAGAAAAGAACACAAAGAGTTTGTAAATTCTGACACTCTTTAAAGTCAGTATTTGGTCTGACCACCGTTCACAACTTGAACTCTCTTAGAGAAGCTTTTCTATCATTGTGTCTTCAGGAATAGTTCTCAATAGAACTGAATGTAGTCTGAGTGGAAAGGGCTTTGGGGTGTATTTTAATGGAACAATTTAGACTAAACACTTAGTGTTTCTTAGTAATATGTTATAAATTGTTATAAAATGGTATAAATTCTGTTAAATGCTGTACTGTGCAAAAGTCTTGAGCCATCCAGTAATACTATATCAATATATCTTCATTAATGTAACATTCTCAAACACTCTGGCAACGGAGTAAAAGCAAACCTCGACAGAAGAAAACATGACGTGACACTATCAGTCACGTATTGGCCTCCCTAAACCCCAAATCTCAACATTATTGAAGCAGTATGGGATCATCTTGATAGGGAATGGAACTAAAGGCAGCCAACACAAAAGAAGACCTTTGGAATGTCCTTCAAGAAGCCTGAAGAACTAGATACTTACAGAAATGATAGAAAAGCTTCTCTAAGAAGGTTAAGGTTATGAACGGTGGTCAGACCAAATACTGACTCTAAAGAGTGTCAGAATTATACAAACTCTGTGTTCTTTTCTGTCTTTACATGTGTGTTTGCACATGTTGCAATAAATCACTGTACTGATCCATTTATATTCAAAATATGAAGAAATAAGGTGGATAAATACTTCTGCACAGGACTGTATGTCTAAGTACGCCTATACCAACAAATGGCCTTGCCTTCAGTAGAAAATAGTAAAGAGGCTTCAAATTTTTAAAAAGTTTATTAAAAGCTTATTATACAGTATTGTCTCAAAGAAGGCACGTCCATGAGTGTTTTAAAGTGGAACGCACAGTATCAGTGATAGAATGGGTGATGTATGAAAGATGAATGGAGGCGAAAGTTCAGAATGGTGCGGTTAAGACTGTACCACTTGAGCAGTGTGACGGGGGTGAAAGAGTTCGTCATCCTGCTCTCCGTAGCTGAGCGTCACCCCGGCGTAAACCAGCACAATCACGGTGGCCATATAAGACATCACAGAGGACGCTATCATGAAGTTCACCTGAGTGAACCAATACAAACAACCTTAATTACGACCCAGCAAATAAAAACTCCTACACAGAACGGCACTAAAATGCTTTCTCCCAGATAAGAGGCGCCAACTTTGATCATATCAGCATTAATTAATCCAAAATATATGTTCCTGGTGTCCTTTACAGGGTTTGAGTCTTTTCCCTTTTCTGGACAACAATTTTTGTTCTTCTATTAATCTATTTAATTATTTAGAATGTTGTGCAGGGCAGAACTAGGCTTAACGTCTATAAAAACCAACACTATATGTCCATAAGTATACACTAATACTAGTTAGTGAATTCAGCTGCTTCTAGGACACACTGTTGTTGAACTGAGACCAGAGTTTGTAAAATCTCCATTAAACCGCAGCCTTATGGCCACGACTGAGACTCGATAGCAGCTTTCAGGTTATAAAGCCCCTCAAAAAGAACATGGCTCACATTCACTCAACAGCACTGCCCATACCATAATACTGCCCATACTATAATACTCCTATACTACAATACTCTCTATACTATAATACTGCCCATACCATAATACTCCCTATACCATAATACTGCCCATACTACAATACTCCCTATACTATAATACCCCTATACTATAATACTCCCTATAATACCCCCTATACTATAATACTCCCTATACCATAATACTCCCTATACTATAATACTCCCATACTATAATACTCCCCATACTATAATACTCCCTATACCATAATACTGCCCATACTACAATACAGCCCATACCATAATACTTCCTATCCTATAATACTCCCATACTACAATACTCCCATACTACAATACTGCCCATACTACAATACTGCCCATACTACAATACTGCCCATACTACAATACTGCCCATACTACAATACTCCCATACTACAATACTCCCATACTACAATACTGCCCGTACCATAATACTGCCCATACTATAATACTCCCATACTATAACACTCACCATACTACAATACTCCCATACTACAATACTGCCCGTACCTTAATACTGCCTATACTGTAATACTCCCATACTATAATACTCCCTATACTATAATACTCCCATACTATAATACTCCCTGTACTATAATACTGTGCATAGTATAATACTGCCTATACCATAATATTCCCCATATCATAATACTACCTGTACTTTAATACTGCCCATACCGTAATACTGCCCATACCATAATACTCCTCATACCATAATACTCCCATACTATAATATTGTCCATACCATAATACTCCCCAATTAAACAGACCTTTCATAAAAATGTATTACCCAGTGTTATCAGTCAGTATATTACTCCCAATATGCTCATAATGATAAAAACCATAACAAACCAGGATGGGATTTTTCTTGTGCAAGGCAAAAAGGGCAAGTACTCCTGGGACAGCCATGATCTGAGGAAGTGAAAAGAAGGTGCAAAGATTAAACACACAGTTCCAGTCACTACCAAGTTTGTCCATTTAATGGGTAACCAAAGGCTCCTTCCCACAGGTCTACAGAAGCGTTCTGTATCTAAACTGTACTGTGATGGTACTGAAGTTGTATCAGGTTCCGTGTGATGAGAACCGAACCCAGAGAACTTGTTAGTGACATCCTGGACCTCCTTCACGTTTCTCACAGAGTTAAAGATAAATTTGTTCGAGTCGTAGAAAACTCCCAAACAGATAGTTGAGCCGGAACTTCATCACTTCCCAGGTGTTAGTTTGTGTCTTCATTGTTGTTTATTTGTGCAGACAGTTAAATAACCAGTGCTCTCTTTCCACGTTGTCATGACGACATTTCAACCAATCAGAAAGCAGTGATGCTATCAGCTTGGCTGCGGCCCACTTTCAGCCCCGCCGTCCAGCAGCTCGGGTTCAGCTCGGGTTCGGGTTGGGTTTGGCTCGGGTATGGGTCACTTTATTTGTAAAACATCTGTTTGGTGCATGGTATAGCACAGTGCCAGTGGAAATTAACACCGTAGGGGGAAATTCAGCAGTATCCTTTAATCAGACTTAATCTGTGCACTTTAATGCCTTAAATCTAAGATTAAGGGGTTTCATACTCATGCCTTAAATCTAATTTTAAGGTAAAATTAAGGGGTAGGTTTCACAAAATGTGCCATATGAGTGATCTATCAAAGCCATCTGAGTCCTCCGATGGCACCGTCCCAACCACACGGGAATCAGCACGCCAACCTGTAGCCTTCCTACTTGGACAGTGTCTCTCGGAAGCAGGCTTAGATAGATTACTGTTAAATTGCTTAACAAGCACCAGCTATAAAGGCTAATCAGATTCATTTGCCCTCTTTATGAGAGTTTCAGTTGAAATGAGTTTATTTTTTCCCCTCGTTAATTTTGTTTCTGTGGAGATAATCGCTCTGTGCATCTCGTGAACCCTTCATGCAAGAGCGGGCGAGATTCTGGCTTTCAGCCTGCAACTGTCGAGGCCAGGTCCATTTTAAAAACAATTATTTCATTATGGACCCTTGTCCGTGGCCGGGCAGGAACCTGAGTGATGGCAGTGGGACACTAATGCAACTAAATCACATCCAACAAGGCTTTGCTGCTTGATTCTGAATGCGGCTCACGCTCAGCAGAGCCAGGCCGGCACAGAGGACAGCAGCTTGAGCGAGACGCTTCCACAGATGGTCAACACTGAGCCCAGCCAGAGCGAGTAGGGAGGAGACACGGGCCAGGAGGGTGAGAGCACCACCAATACAGGACGTATATAATCTTCAGGGAAAAGTGGGGAGTGGAGCATCAGCTGGCCTCCATCCAATGGCAATGATTCTGAGACCAATAAACAGCCAATGGGTGCAGGCACATCTCAAGATTACTGAGCAACCTTTAAGGACCACCTTTAAACTCTGGACACGCAAATATACTTTCAAGCATGCATCTGTGGATTTCTCACGTTCAACCAAACAGACGAAAACACACACACATACGCACATCTGCACATGCACATTACATGTAAATCTTTGCCATCTGTCACTAAATTTACTAAAGATAAGATAAGATAAACCTTTATTAGTCCCACAAGTAGGAAATTGGCTATTTCACGGCAGAAAGTGGACAGTACAAAGTTAAAAGCAGCAAAAATTAAGAAAAAAATAGATTAGAATAGAATAAAATACTATACTGGGGGTCGGCAACCTTTAACACTCAAAGCGCCGTTTGGACCCGGTTTCCACAAAAGAAAAAACACCGGGAGCCGCAAATCCTTTTTGACATCTAAAATGAAGATAACACTGCATATAATGTTTTTTACGTTTATGCTATGTATAAAAACAAGGCTAGTGTGTTGCTTGTGAAATTTATTCAAAGACATTAAGAACTCTGTAAAAAAAACCAAAAAATTGTATTTTAATGTTACAAGATCACAATAATCTTCAAATTTCGATCTACAAAAAAAAAACAATGAATAAAAAAATACACGGCTGACGGCATCAACTGACGTAATTTCATCAGAATCAGAATCAGAACCGTGTCTATTGGCCTATTGGAGCAGCAGCTGTTCTGTAAGAGACATATGGGTGAGGTGTAGGCACTGTACACACGGATCTTTACATTTTGTTGTTGTTTTATACTGTTTTGCTTGAGAGACACCATCGACCGGAATCACATTCCTTGGATGTGCCGCTCACATACTCGGCTAATAATCGCGATTCTGATTCTGATTCTGATTCTGATTCTGACTCTGACTCTGATTCTGATTCGGCGACTGGTGCTGTAGGATGGGCTCTGGGTCTAAAGTCCGCTGGACCCTTGGTGTCTGCTGGCTGCAGTGTGGATGTCTGCCGGCGGCTGCAGGACTAAACGCTGAACAAACTGCAGCAGCATCATATCAGGAAGCGACTTGTGCGAAACTGGGCACTGCATCAATTGATGCACACAGGCGTTATAGGTATAGCCAGTCTTCAGTCATTCTAGTGTTAAAATATTATTTAGTTTCCAAACCCACAGGGAGCCACAACATAACGAAGAAAGAGCCTCATGCAGCTCCAGAGCCACGGGTTGCAAACCCCTGTCCTTTACCAAGAGTACAGTATAAAATAAACACTATACAATCTAGGAATATAAAATATGGAAATCTGTATTGTAAAACATATACATATATGTATATGAAACTATATGTAAACTAAGTTTAGACAAGTTGTATAAAAGACATAAATTCACAGGTAGGTCTTCGCCTGAAAGGGCATTGCTGCCTGACGCACCTCCTCCAGTAATTGTAATTTTTCAAGACGGCCGTAACACCTCTCCATATGAGGTGATGTTGGTTTTTACAGAGCATGTAAGGTCTTCTTGACTTTGGAGAACAAGTTGTTCCGGTCCCTGGCAGAGGTCCGTGCAGAGGTATGCTAGCATCGCCTTGCCCAAACTTGCTGATCAATGCAGCACTTCCAAAACCTGACAAAAAACCCATTACATGATTACACAGCCACCTCAGATGCCCCTGACCTTCTGTATGCAGGAGCTGGTTCGAGGTCTGAAGCACCAGGTCATATGTTGTATGTAGTAGAAAAGTTTCGAATTCTAAATACGAAAAGAAAAAGAAAAGAAAAGAAACAGCACTATCTGTCCAAAAGTATGTGGACATGCGTCCTAATGATTAAACACAGGTGTTTAAGCTACATGTGTTTAAGCCATGCAGTCTCCACAGAATGGGCTGTACTGAAAACCTCAGAGCCTTTAAACATGGCACAGCCGTAAGATGCCACAAGCCAGTTTGTGAAGTTTCTGCCCTGTTAAATCTGCCCTGGCCAACTGTAAGTGCTGGCACTGTGAAACTGAAGCTTTGGGGATTAACTGGAAAGTTGATTGCGAGTCAGACCTTCCTGTTCCAACATCAGTGCCTGACAAATTCTGTGTTAACAGAACAGGCCCAGACAAACTCCAGAATCTTGTGGAAAGGCCTCTGAGAAGAAGTTAGGGTTTCATAGCTGAAAGGGGGCGGCAATACCATATTAATGCATATGATATTGGAATGGGATGTCCTGTAAGCTCTACTCACACTGTGAAACGCCTCACGCCAAACGCCTCAATTTTACCCCTTAAAATGACCTTAATTTTTACCTTAATTCCCCTATACAGGAAATTAAGGAAAATGAAGGGAAAAGTGCTCAGGTTAAGGCTGATTAAGAGGTAAAACTACTGAATTTTCCCCTTTACTTTTTCAAATTTGCCCCTTAAATAATAGAACCTCCGGAATTAACTTTAAATTTAAGATTAATGGGGTTTCATAGTCACGCCTTAAATTTAATTTTAAGGTAAAATTAAGGGGTCAGTTTCACAAATTAACGAGTAATTAATTCAAATGAGGGGGTGTGGTGTATTTTCAGGGGTAAATTAAGGTAGGGTTACGCACATTGTAAGTACACTGTGTTTTCGTAGTGATAGGTGTTATGGTCACGTGTCCATAAACTTTTGGCCATGTAGTGTAAGTGTGATCAGTGAAAAGAGAACAGGTCAAACATAGCAAATACTGGCGCAGGAAAATTGACGTGTATTTTATAAATACAATATTTGTGCTACACTTGTACTATACACTATTATTGTATTATTGTTGTAACACTGTGTTAAAAGGAGCCCAAAAGCTCGGGGGTGGTGCTCTAGTCTGGCTCACATGCCCAATGTTTATGCGTGTCTTCAGATATGAAACTGTCAAAGCAGATGTAAAACCTGACAGTGCTTTTCAGAGGTGCTTCCTCAAAGTCATTCCTGGACCTTGGAGCATAATTCCAAGCACCACTGGTGCCAACACTGACATACTTACTCGCATGCCACTCTGTTTACTTCTTATATCTTCACTTGTTGATGCCACAAAGACAGAAGTAAGGAACATCGCAATTATATGGTGATGAAGTGTGTCTGGAGTTTCCTAATTAAGTTCCCAGTGTCTGGAAGGCAATGTTCTTCTCTGTGGCTCTGCAGGCATGCACAAACTGATGGAGTCCTTGGCAACTGCTGTTCTTCTGCGCTTGTGCGAGTGTATGTGTGTGTGTGTGTGTGTGTTTTCCACTACCTCCCTTTCTATTTCTTTTAATTAGAGCAAAAGATCAGTGAAATGCCAAGTGTCAGTACCAGAGAGGGTTCGAATACGGCATAAACGACCTTTTAAACTCTGCTGATCTTTAATAAGGCCGCAGTCGAAGTGCCTCTCTGCCTTGACAAGAGCCAATGTGGGCAGGGGGCTCGAGGACAGCAGGCTGCGACAGGACTGAGATGTCTGAACATATTCCTGAACATCCGTTCTCCTGAACATTATGGTGTTGATTACAGTTCCACCAATAGCTGCAGTAACAGATATTGTAATATTCGTCCAAACCTGATGGGACCGAAATGTTCCCATCTCCACTATATGCCTGGCCATTACACCAACAGGGCCTTTAATTATACTCCATTCAAATCCATAGACTTTAATCTGGAGTTGGTCCCCCTTTGCAGCTCCATCAGCTTCCACTCTTCTTGGAAGACTTTCCACAAGATTTTGGAGTTTCTGTGGGAATTTGTGTCCATTCATTCTGTAGCATTTATGAGGTCAGACACTGATGTTGGTGAGAAGGTCTGGATCAAAATCTCCGTTCCAGTTCATCCCAAAGGTGCTGGATGGGGTTGAGGTCAGGGCTGAACTGTGGAAGCATGGCGTGTCTGCTGATGTATTAAGATTGTCCTTCACTGGAAGTAAGAGGCCCAAACCCTGAAAAAACATTTGTGTCCTAATACTTTTGTGCATTTTGTGTAAGTGTAAAGGGGGCTGGGCTTAAATGAAATTTGTAAATGTCACTACATTTGTAAACATGTTCACTCACATCCTACAGCAGTGCCAGTTCTTAGAGCCATAATTAACACTTTAATGGCAAGGAAAATCCATTTGTGATGTACCATGAAGGTGGGAGGAACTTTTGAAAAACTACAAGGAAAACAGACAGGTAACATTACTGCTTGCCAAATGTAGCAACAGTATCAAATCCTTATTTCAGTGGAGAGAACAAATAACTCAAGTAATAGAAACGGCAGATAAGGAAGACGTTAGCAGGGTAACTGGCTAGCTGTTTTACCACGGTGTCTTTCTTTCTTTTTTGGGTTGAATTGGTAAAAAAATGTGAATGGCCTTCATTTTGTGCTGATTCAGCGGTTACAGAAAATGAATGAATAAATGAAGGAATAAAACAGAATTATTTGTGATTTTGATACTCACTAATGGTAGCCTGTTTGTTTTTGTAAACCTTTAGCTCAGCGGTCGGGCTAGCAGCCAGGTTTGGGCGCCACAGTGCTTTCCAAAGACAGTAAACAAATGGAGCACTTTGGCCATTTTTCACATAAAACCGTTGTGGTGGCCATTTAAAATGTCCTTAGTGGAATTTGCTGATCCGTGTTATTGTCATTAAACATTAAAATAATGCTAACTCAGATATAACCTCATTTCGAATGGAGAGCAAGAGAAAAAGCAACCAAAAGGCACTGAAACGTTATACACAATCCTGTGGATGGATGTGAAGGCATGGTACGTACGCACACACACACACACACACACACACACACACACACACACACACCACTATGGAAAGTCATCTCTGTCATTTCCATGTGGCGCAGACACTGCTGGAAAGCTCCTGCTGCTAAATCTCACTCCCCACGAGGAGCAAAAACAAACATTTGAATAAGGAGAGAGACTGACAGTCACAAACTGAGAGAGAGAGAGAGAGAGAGAGAGAGAGAGAGAGGAAGGGAAGAGAGATAGGGAGAAGAGAGAGAGGGGGGAAGTGGGAGAGAGGATGAGAAAAAGAAGAGAGGAGGGGAGAGGAGAGGAGAGAAGAAAGAGAGATAGAGAAAAAGAGAGAAAAAAGAGAGAAAGAGAAAGAGAGAGAGAGACAGGGAGAAAAAGAAGATAGAGAAAGAGAGAAGGGAGAGGAGAGAGAGAGAGAGAGAGAAAGAAAGAGAGGAAGAGAGAAAGAAAGAGAGAGAGAGAGAGAGAGAGAGGGAAAGAGAGGGAGAGAGAGAGAGAGAAAGAGAGGAACTGAGAGAAAGAGAGCGAGAGACAAGGAGAGGAGAGAGAGAGAGAGAGACAGAGAGAGTAGAGAGAGAGAAAGGGAGAGACAGAGAGAGGAGAGAGAGACAGAGAGAGATACAGAGAGAGACAGCGAGAGAGAGAGAGACAGACAGACAGAGAGAAAGAGACAGAGACAGAGAGAGAGAGAGAGAGAGAGGAATGGAAGAGAGATAGGGAGAAGAGAGAGAG
>JBBPCY010000032.1:14115319-14128352 GCA_037974405.1 Brachyalestes nurse | reverse complement strand
CGAATGCTCTTTTAGAAGAAAGGAAATAAATTCTCCCATTCTGAGGGAGGAAAGCACAGACCTAGCTCCCCGTATCGCCTCATTTTTGGACCTGCCGAGTGAACGACGCCTGGTTAGCAGCCGCTCACACCGAGGCGTGAAGGCAAACAAAACTCACGCTTGTAAATTTATTTCAGAATTACTTTAATCGTGTCTTCTCCGTCGTACCGTGTATTCTCCGTATGACATCATGCACTGTGACCTGCATACCCTGACGGTTTGGAATCAATACATGTACCGTTACAGCCCTACTAGATACCAAAGGATTGAGCCCAATACCAGAAACTCAGCCTGTTACAGAAGAACATTCCTATATATTCATTATTAATTTAGCTATCACAGTCTGAATTAGTGAATGTTGTGCAAACTCATTCAGTACTTGGTAACGTTTTGTGACAGCGTTTACTTCTGATGCATAATCTTTAGGGATTGAGGAAATGGCAGCCGCTCATGTTACCCCCGTCCAAAAGGCAGTCAACGAGCGACCTGGGGATGCCCTTCTCCCCTTCGGCTGTCAGCATTATATGGAAATGATCCTATTAGCAACATGCTTATGTATTTCCCAGGTTTCGTGCACAGAATTTTAATCAACTGGTCACATCAATATTTCATTTATTCAAATATATGACCACATTACCTTTATCTTGCTCATCTCTTTGTGCCCTCTGGTCTGAAAAGACTGCCTTCTTATCTGCTTAGATGTTCATGGGTGTTCAAAAATACACGAAGAAGTGAAAGCCACATTGCCTGTAATGTCTGCAAAACTGTTGTTTAGACATTTGAACAATTGAAGTGCTTCAAACTTGAAAGGAAAATCCCCATGGAAGAACATTGTGGAGTTGCTTGGCTTTTGAAGGAGAGTTGTAGGATCTTTTCATAGGTTCAAACAAAGACTGCTTCTTCACTTTAGATGAGCAGCACCGAACTGTGCCAGAAGCGCAACAAATGGTAAATCGTCATCATACTGTCAAACAGCTTCTTATATGGAAGTTCTCCCAGCTTGTATTGATGCTCGAGGTGTCAGACGTCATGCTAAGCATTGTTTGGTGTTCTTGTGTCATGTAGAACCTATTGTCACCATAGAAGTTATTGTAATTTTAAAAATATGTAATAATCATAACCACAACTCATGTTTTAAAAATGGCGTCATAAAGGAAAAAAATACCCAAATTTATTTTTATCTTTGAACCTGGGAGAACTTTCAGGACAGTCTCCGCCCACAAGTGGGTGGGGGAAACCTGCAGAGGGAGGGGGTTTCTAGTCTCAGTCAGGACACCCCAAGACACCCTGTATTTTGCACCCTGATCCCACAATGAACACTTCAAAAACACCTTTTAAGGGGAAATAGCCCAAAATCAAAACTCTTTTGGACTCACCTCACCTACCCCCCAGTATCATTACTCCTCTCATGGGACTAGAGTTACAGTTTCTCTTAAATGTTTCTGTTTTGTATGATTTTTGTTCTCTTGCCCATCACTCAGAAGATTTCTGGGAGGGTTATGCTGTAGAGCGAGTGGGAGTGCATTTGGTGCGGAGTGTGGAGGGAGCGTGGTGACCCTGTAACAGCATTAATCCTGGCTCCACTCTGATTCCCTCCCACCTTGGCTGTCTCAACCATGCTGGCAACAATAAATCACCTCCCTCAGCAGCCTGGCGGCTCCACAGCCGAGCTGACTCGCACAGCTGCAGTAATATCAGCCCTGTGCTAATTGAACCACCTTCTACAACATCGACTCACTTAGCAGTGTGTGCGGTCCACACTGAGGTTTGGGTTGAGACTTCCGCTGAGGCACCAAGTTGTAGCGCGAAAAAATGTGTTGGTTAGCATAGCAGCTAGTGCTCAAAGGCTCCTTCACAGTTATTACATGAGACGGTTATACATTTCACCATGTCCAACATGACAAAAGAAAGATGGGTGTAGGCTGGCTGGTCATGGATATGAAATAAAAGGTGATTTTCCACTGCACTTATAATGACCCCTGGTTCCACTCACCTCCACTGTACAATAGTCAAAGTCAGCAAGTTTCTCTCCAATAAACCATCCCACATCCAGCTACTCTGAATGACCTCCATGACTGAATTATGCAAAAATGTCAAGTCAGTTTCTTTTTAACATGTGTCTTCATTTTCAAAACATTATTGAAACCGGTTTTATACTATAAATACACGTTGCATTTATTGCGGTATTGTAAATTGAATTCTGAATTCATTATAGTGGTGTGAACGTTTGGTACAGTTTAGAAAGTCAGTGCTGTGTATTAACCCTATCAGACCTGCTGTCCCCTGTTGCAGGCCCCTGTTTATCAATGTGTATTATTTTCATCAAAATAAGCATCAGAATCAGAAAGCCTTCAGGCCTTAAATAATTAAGAGGCTCAAGATGAAATGCCTTGTTTAAAATGCCTCATCAGCATAATTGCTGGATATGGATCACTGGTAAAAATCTGGGCAAATGTTGTAAAGCAGTCAGCATCTCAAGAACTATTCATGAGGGAAAATGATGGTATTAGAATTTAGGTATTGAGATGTGTGTGTGTTTGTGGGGTGGGTGTGTGTATGTGTGTATGTTTGTTTTTATGCTGTGTTGGGATTGGCTGCCACATGCATGTTTCTGTGTGTGGTGTTTACTTTGTTTGGACGGTTGTTGTGTCTGCTTTGTGTAAGAATGTGTTATTTATTCTGTGACAGTTTGGCCACATTTACATTTACAGCATTTAGCTGACACTCTTATCCAGTGCAACGTACTTCAGTGCTCAAGTCCACATCTGTTCTTCAAACCTGTAAAGCTATACTTAAATCAGCGTCCGCTATTCAACCAAGTTACTGCAGGCTAGGTACATCTAAACAACACCTGTCAAAGAAAAGTCAGAGGTTAAGGCAAAAGTAAGGAAGGCATTGAGATAAGAGTATGTTTTTTTCCAAGTGAAAATGGGGAAGAAGAAATCGATAGGCAGAAACAATGAGAATAGTTACTCACCAAGGTGCTCCTTGAAGAGGTGGGTCTTCAGAAGACGCTTGAAGACAGTGAGGGACTCCACACATCTGATTGGAAGATGGAGTTCGTTCCACCACTGGTGGACCAAAACTAAGAAGAGTCTCGACGCGTGCCTTCATCTTCTTTTGAGCAATGGAGGTTCTAGACAAACAGTGCTTGAAGCCCTAAGAGGACGAGAAGTGCTGCTTGATCAGTGCTGATATGTATCTGCTAATATGAATGCACACACACACACACACACACACACACACACAGCCATATATACAGTTAAGCTGCGGAGGCACCTTCTCATATCCATTTAATACCACGTCTGTTAAATAGATTTCAGGGTCCATTTGTAGACATCATGTTTAGAGACGCCATAGTCAGACCTTAGTCAGCCAGTTGGAGATGCTCTGAGATGGTCTGACAGCCCACAGCAAGCTTGATAACATTTTTCTCAGCTGAACAATCCTTCTCATACCAGATTCAGATGGTGCAATGGCCTATCATTACCTTGATTCTCTAAGATCTAAAGCCTGGGTGACTTGACAGAACCTTGAATTCTGCTCTCGGCCAGAGAGATCAAGTCCACAGAATGGCTAATCTTGGCTTGAACCCCATTGAGATACTGGAATAGGACAAATATGGTTGCAGTTGATGGTACCAAAGGTGTACCAACCACAATTAGAGGGAATTTCTTTTGTTTTGGTTGACCAGCTGAACATCCATCTGGACTAGATGAAAGCTTGCCCCATGCCAACTGGTTAAGCTCATCATACTGGTTTTGAGAAGTCATTACATTTAAAAGAAACATACTTTGTATATAACATAGTCTCTTTTTGTAGGAGATGTTGCTGAACATGGCCTAAGATGTAAGAAGTGAATGCGCACACACCACACACACATACACACACACACACTTGCACACACACCTTTGGAACTCAAAAATCCCCACAAGCTTTGGACGCACAAACACACACACACACGCACAATCATGCAGGGACCGAAAGGCAATTTTCACTGCCACTATGGTGAGACCACTTCATTAGAATTGGAGAGAGAGTGGTGAGGCAGCTCCTTCAGCAGCACAGAAGCGAGAGAGTGAGAGGGGGGGGTGGAAGAAAAACGTGAAGAATCTGATGCACTCTTTCTTTCCACCCTGCCTCTTTTCCATCCTTTCTGCTTGAGCAAAAGGAAAAAAAGAAGGGAGCAGCTATCTCATTACATCGCACTCCCAGGGTCCCGCATGCTGGATTCTGGCCATGAGCGGATACAGAGCTTCGACACTAGCTGTTAGCTCAGCGCATGCGTTTTCTGCACAAACGCACGGCCTGTGCTCGCTGTCACCGTCTGCCTCTCTTTCGCTGGGTTGCTGCAATTGTTTCATGGTCTGAACGAGGCTCTTTAATGAACTCTTTTGGGGATTGGCACGCTCTCCACGGGCCCTATCTCTACCGCCACGGTGACTGAACTTACTGTAGCTGAGTGGCTGCGGGAGGGGCGGCTGCTCCCCGTCCTGTTCCCTCTGACAGCACCAGTCTATGGCTGTGATGTTATGATAGGTGGTGATTTTTCAGTTTAAAGACCTATTCTCCCTGCTCTTTGTGAGTAATTTTGTAAAATCAATATTAAAAAAAAGATCAATACATAATTGGGATCCTGAGTGGTATAACTAAGAATGGGCCCTATCATGGAGAGGTCGTGAGTTTGATCCCCTGTAGTGCTTCAGTCATCTGTAGCCAGGAGTCCAAAAAAATACAACTGGCCTCACTCTCTCTGGGTGGGTATCGCACAACATGACACAACATGATGCTAGCCAGTATGAGCGTCTGCCTAACAGAATTGCTGGTTTGCGCTTTCCTCCAATTGTGTTACACTGGCCAGTGTTGTTAATAATAAACAAAAAATAGTCATAAATAGTCAAAATAGTCAATAGTCAAAAATAATAGTCATAATAATAAATTTTATTTCTGGGTGCCTTTCAAGGTACTCGAGGAAATCTTACAATGCATAGTATTATCAAACACAGAGTAGTGTACAACAGTGTAGCAAGATAGCATAAGCTGTTAGTCAGACTTAAAGAAGTGTGGTTTAAGGCAGGATTTGAAGATTGGAAGAGATGTCTTCTGAGAGAGAGTTCCAAAGGTGAAGGGAAGTGTGGTTGAAGTCCTTTTCTTTGGTGTAAGCAGGGTAAATATAGTAATAATTTAATTTATTAATTAATTTTTAGTAATAAAAATATTTTTTACAGTTCAATAATCTACTTTTCGCTGGGCGGCACGTCTTATTCAGGTGCTTCTGGAGGAGTCGTATTGTAGTGACCCATCGGTTAAAGCCGACACTGGACAGTGACTGAGCTCAACGGCCTCTTTTAATTTAATGTACAGTAATAAAAATACTGGGCTTTGGAAAAGAACAAAACAAAAAACATGGTAAATATGAATACTTGAACAATAAATAATGCACTTATTTTCCTTTAACACTACACTGGTTACAAACGCAACTGTCGTTTTTTTTTTTTTTTTGGTAAAATGCAAACACGGCATGGAGCACTTGTTCCGCTCCATGATAATTGGAGTCGCGGAGTGTGACGTCATCACGCATGATGAAGGAAAACGTCAGAAAGAATCGTTAGAGGAACCGATAACGCCGGAGGTAAACGATTCCTGGTGCTTCGAAAAATTGAAACTGGTTCTAAATCGGAACCGGGTTTTGATTTCCTAACCAGGAGCCAGAGAGGTTGCCGGAGAGGAGTAATGTGTTCTATTGTAAGCTACATTCTGAACCAGCTGAAGTTTATGGAGACGTTTGTGTGAAAAACCAGAGAGGATAGAGTTACAGTAATCAATATGAGATGTAACCAAAGCATGCATGAGAATAGTAGTACTATGGAAAGTCAGACACTGACGTAGTTGACCAATGTTGTGTAGATGAAAATAAGCAGACAGAGTGATATTATAGATATGATGCATTAGTGGCAGTTTGAAAAGTAGTGGTGAAAATGCAGTGGTGTTTCATGTGACTCAGAGAAAGCTCGCTTCTCTGAGGCCAACTGTACTTTCTTGGACTCTCAGTGGTCTGAAACACTACCAGGGATCAAACATGAGACCCCCAGTGTTGGTGGTGTTGCATGGTAGAGGTCATAGCTTATGGGTAGAATTGGAGATGACTGTAAATTTGACAGAAAATTGGGAAAATAAAGTTAGTGTCCAGATTGCCTTCAGATTTAGAGTTAATTTAACTATAGATGATGTTAGAATGTAAAACCATGATCAAATGAATGCTCACTGAAGGCACATCTTAAGGAAAAAGCCACCAAAACAAGCCGCAAATGAAAAAGGCAGCATTACAGGCCTGGCAGAAGATCACTAGAGAAGATCCAGTTTCTGGCGATGTCTGTGGGTCGCAGACTTCAAAGGATTTAAAACCAAGTGTGAAACATGAGAGTTTTTTCAACACTTAGAACTCAGAGAGTTTTAGTAAAATCTGATTTCAGTAAATATAACCGGTGTATAACAGTCTAGAACCAGTGTTTGTTCTCCAACACACTCGCCGTTTGCTGCTCTTTCTCTCTTTCCGCCGCTCATCCGCTCTCCGGACCCCCTCCCTCTGTGGCTTTTCCTGAAAGTTCAAAGAATTTTCTTGTTGTATTCCTGTGCGATGACAGTTTATTATTCAGGTTTGTTATGCTTCCAGCATGGATCTGTAAGTAAAAGTTAGTGATTACGTGATTTTCCCAGTGAAATGGAAGAGCTTTTTAAAGCTGACATTCTTCACTTTAAACTTTCCAAATCCAGTGTGCTGGAGCACAAAACAGCGGTAAACAATCCAGTTCCTTACGGGCTGCATGGCGGATGCTCAGGAACTTTCTCCAGCCGCAACTTTTCGGCAATGACAGCGACTTCCTTCCGTGCGAGTTACCAGCACATCAGCGGTGTTTCAGTATAGTAGCCGCCCACAGCAGAGACGCAGAGGGAAAATCAGTCATTCGACTCCCTGAGGAAAAGACACTGGTGTCCTAGAACTAGCTTATAACTAGCTCGCAGCTAGCGGCCTCTGGAAACACACCTTTATTTTACCTCACCGGAGCGTTAATTGACAGTTACTTGTTGACAGCAATTACAACTCAATTGTTCATCAGTGTGCTCTTGCATTCATTCTTCCCTCTATCTGTCCTCTCCCTGGTGCTTTCTCTCTTTTTCTCTCTCTCTCCTTTCTCTCTCCCTCACTCTCTCTCTCTCGCTGTGTCTTGCGTGCTATTCTGTGTTGTTGGATTAGAGGGCATTACCTGTGCACTGAAGTGAGGAGAATTAAATAACGCTTAGCGCCGTGTTCCAATTGGAAAAGGGAAAAATAACCCTCTTTAAAGTCGGTTATTAAATTTCATCAGGGACCGATAAGCCCCCCTCACTCCCAACACCCCCAGCCCTCCTCCCACCCACTTTCACTGCTGACTCTGACCAAACACCGCTAGCATTACATCTCTGTTATTTTCTGTATTTCTCACTGTTCTTCTACAGCAATGCTTGTGTAGATGGAAGTGATTGATTAGAGTCATTACTGTGCATGAAAATGACTACATGACAGAGCTCAGCTGACAGATATATGAAGTTTTTAACGTGACACTGTTTGATGCTTGGTCTGTAGGACTTAATGCGTGGTTAATAACCCTTATCTACTGAAATTAGATTTATTTTTGCTTTTTAAAGGCCATTCATATTATTTTTATGGAAATGCCTATGCTTATGTTTAGGGAGCTGTTGTAACGTATTCAGTGAATTGTTCTTCACTCAAGTGGAAATTTGATTCCCACCAAAGATTCAGAAATGAGTCCTGAACATTGTGAAGGGAATGACACACACTGGACATCTGCTGTGGAGCAGCAGTCTGCCTGAGATAATCCCATTAAAATGGCAGTTTATTAAAATGGGAAAACACAAGGTGGGATATTGTGTTTCTCTGTGCTGCTGGAGGAAGATACGGAAACAGAGTGCTGATTAATGCTAGAGATTTCCAGTCGGGCCCAAAACGGATGACTTCTCCCGAACGAGGCCATGGCGTTTCCCAGAGTGAATAGTAGCATACACTGAGTATCATAAAGTATATCTGGGGATATAAGTGTGTCTGTGTTCATTTAGTGCCTATTCTTGGGGGTAAACCCATAAAGTTGTAGTCATGTATGAGGGGGGTCATCCACTAAAACGCAGTGGTTCCCAGACCAGTCCTCATAGACAGTCCACGTTTTCCTATGTGAGGACTAAAGCAAAAAATGTGGACTGTCTAGGAGATTCTTAGAGAACTACTGATATTAGGTACCACAAGTATTTTAGGTCATTTGAAGTGAGTCTCTTCACAATTTCTATCAGGAATTGCCTTAGATGTCTCAGATTTGCAACAACAGAATCATTGAAACTATAAATAGGCACTTTTCCACAGGCACACAGGAACTGTGCTGTACTTAAACTGTACTATGATGGCACAACACTTGCAGCACACTTTGATTTTCCAGTGTATCTCAGCCTGGTAATGGTGTTTCTGATGAATCAGCAGCGTAATTCTCCTCCTACAGTTGTTATTGACGATCGTCATCCAAACGGAAACTTTTTGTGTCTGATCTGCTTTTGATATTGTGGTCTTTTATTGTTTATAGTTTTGTTTGAGTTTTTAATTTTTTTTCACCATTCTTTAGCAATGTGATGAGAACCGAACCCAGAGAACTTGTTAGTGATGTCCTGGATCACCTTCACATTTCTCACAGAGTTAAAGATCTATTTGTTAGAGTCTTAAAAAATCTTCCACTGAAATTTATCTTCAGCCCAAACAGACAGTCGTGCTTGTACTTCGTCGACTTCCCTTCGTGTCTCCATTATTCATCAATCAGAAAGCAGTGATGCAGTCAGCTTGGCTGTGTCCCGCTTTTGGCCCTGCCTGGTACATCTCTTGTACAGGTCCCTTTATTTGTAATGGAAAAACATTTGTTCAGGATATGGCACGGTTCCTTGTGCCAGTGGAAAAGTGCCAGTCTGTGGTGCTGTTCTGGTGGTTCTTATCCAGGGCTCCTGAATTCTGTACAAAACTCAAATAGCAGCAAAAATACACATTAAAAAAACATACACCAATAAAAGACAGGGATAGGTCAGAGCTGAGAACCAATGAGAGCATGGAGTCGAGAACCAGTGTCTACAACAGGGTGGCACTGTCCTGTACTGACAGAAAGAGAAGGACACAGTCTTCTTTCCTCTTGAGTGAGGGCATGTCTTGTAAAGAGCGTGAAAGGCTATGATCCATGCGAACCTCGGGTCCTTCTGAGGTCCCCGAAACAAGATGTATCTGTCTCAGCTATTTGCTCCACTTGGAAGCCATCCTTGGTGCCTTCTCAGACAGTGGTTCGCTGGAAAGAGACCTGTCTTGTCTTTTTGCCAAATTTACTTAAGACACCTGCTGTTTCTGAGGTGTGGGTCAGAGAGGTGCCATCCTTTGTGCTGTCTATTATAAAATCTGGCTACAGATGGTGCTGGTCTGCTTACTGGGACTTTCCTTTCTGCTTTTCTTGTTTTGCTGTGTTCTGCATATTAAGTCCTTGGATGATGTACACACACATATGAACAGTGATCACAAATAGCTTGATGATGTTCCTCTGAGAAATACCTGATATATACTGCTGCTTAAACTCTCTGAATGTGTCTGATTTTAAATCACTACTGTTTTTAAATCACGACTTTTCATTACAATCACCATTAAATGTATTTAAAAAGTATTATATTTTGATACCACACTGTAGGGATAGTTATTATTTGTCAAATTATTCAGGTTTTTTTCTCTTTCGATCAAACAATGTGCCATTTTTGACCATTATAGACCATTACTATTTTTGATGGCCTAAATTCCATCGAATAATATTAATTTCACCCCTAGTCATGCATGTATTATTCTCTATAAACCATTTTCTTCCTCGTTTTCTGTTTTCTTTCTCCTCTAGATTTATGTGTTTTCTCATTACTCTGTTTTTGATTTGTGATTTAGGTTTGGGTACTAAAACTGTCTTATGACTGACCCTTGTTCCTCTATTCTAATTCTGGATTACCCCAAATACACACACTGAATGTGCATGTATTCTACTACCTCTGACCTTCAGTTGTTATAAAATCTATGCCTGGGCTGATATGTGTGATTTATTGTAATATCCATTGCATTCATTGAATTTGGAAAAAGTAGGATTAAAGAAGAGAAATCTGTGATGCAACACTAATGCTTTACTCACCACCATGAGTATAAACAGTCAGCAGAAAAGTTGTTACTTGTGGTCTTTTTGATTCATTATCTTGTAAAGTTATAGACCAATTCATACCGTGCAGTAAAGTTCCCTTACATTCATTTGATTTAGTGTCAAATTGATCATTAACTCTTTAGTTCACTGTAATAGTGCTGTGTGTCTCCATTGGAGAGACAGATCTGAACAAGTGGGAATATTCGTTTAAGGCCTTGCACTTCCTCCATAGGCTTTTCCCAATTAAGGTATATGAATCATAAATGATACATCCATATTCCCTTTTGGCACTCCCGGGGAGCATGATTTGCATACATATTGTTCCACACCTTTTCGATTTCTCATACCGACCCGTCCAGTCTCTGTGGCAGAGTGCAATAAAGACGGCCTTGTGGGGAAACAGGGCTGAATTCTTATGCAATAAAATAAACAGAGATGACCCGATACTACTTTTTCGGTACCACTTTACAATAAAACTGCCTTTATAAAGGGTTTATAAATTATTTATTATCAGCTTCCTAACCAGGTTGTAGATAGTTTATAAATCATTATTAAGCAGTTGATGCAGGCTCACTATCTCAGATCTTACTGGTTGCTGAGTTTATCTTACCTCTTTCTCAGGCAGAATGTTAAGCTGTCAGCTTCATCAGGTCTTTGTTAACATGCTGCTGCCAGTAAAACACCAGATCTTCATCTTCCTCAATGTATAACTGTTATAACTTGTTTATAAGTTGTTGTTAATGATTTATAAATTGTCTACAACCTAATATGCCCATAAAGACCAAAAATAAACACATTTCTTTTATTTTGGGTGTTGGAAACAAACAAGAATTTTGAACTGGGAGAACTTTCAGGATAGTCTCCGCCCACGAGTGGGTGGGGAAAATCCGCAGAGGGAGGGGCTCCAGAGAGTGGCCGAGTGGCAGCGCACCGAAAGAAAGAGCAGCAAATAGCAAGCGTGTAGAACAAACAACGGTTTTACAACATTTTATTTGATGAAATCAGTTCTAAAGGTTAACCACCTGATCATACATCATTTATAAAAGTGTAGTCTCATTGTAAAGTGGTACCACTTTTTGCCTTTCCAGTTGCTGATTCTTGGTGCAGCCGTACTTCTGTCCTGCACCATCAAGAGGAGAGTTGTCTAACACATCAGACTGATGATCAGATTGAATTCAAAGCCTGCGCTGGCTACTCCAGAGTTCTCCACCGCCTGCCTGCTGCGAGTGGGTGGCTTGGCACTGGCTTCTTGAGACAGAGTAATAACAGTTTATTTTTCTGCAAGGAGGATAGAAGGAAAAAAAAGCCAATGTAGCAGATAAGGAGGTGTGACTCAGAGACGCGCGAGACGTTTAAATCGCCGCGCCAGTCAGATCTCGGTGGCAGCAAGGACGCGCTGTATTTATACGCAAGCTGTTAGCAATTAGCCTCGGGTGGAATCATTGGGGCCTTGTGCGGATCACGCCTGCACCAGTTCAGAAGAGCTAGTAATGAGTGTGTTTTGCTTTGGAAGGACCATAGTGCGCCATCATCGTCTATAGCCTTAATATGATGATTAGTGGTATCCTTAACCCACTGCTTGCTGATATTGATTCTGCTGCCTCTATAAATAGCAAGGTTGGGGTCGATCCTATTTCAGTTCATCTGGCTGAGACACAGCTTACAGTTCAGCTGAGCCTCACCAACATGCTTGTGTACACGCACAGATTTGCAAATAATAGCCATATTGAATTGTTTTGGTTCGTTAGTCATATCTGAGGACGCTTTACAACAGACCGTATTACATCATATCGACATATGGAAAAAATAACATGTTTTGTGTTTCGTATTTAGTTTGTTTTGTGTTGGATCTGAGTGTCGATCCACCATCATTCTGGTTTCATTGTGTTTGCTCCTGTCTCCTTTGTTTGAGTTACGTTTAGGCCCTCGTGCCTGTTTCGTTTTGTTTATAATAAAAGTATAAAAATGTATGGTCTGCGTGTGCGCCTGCCTTCACTGTCGAGAGACGGGAGCCGTGACAATAAACAAGATAAGATAAGATAAACCTTTATTAGTCCCACAAGCGGGAAATTTGAAAGTGGACAGAACAAAGTTACAAAGTTAAGAGCAGCAACAGTATAATATAAAAAGCACACTATACAAATAATACAAGATAAATGTAGACATTTGTGTGTGTATGTAAATATGTATGTGTTTACAAACCTGTGTAGATGTACATATATGTATATATATGTGTGTATGAACTCTGGATATACACGCACAAGCAGCAGGCATTGGTAAACTTTGGGGTGGTGGTGGCCTAGTGGGTAGGATACTTGCCTCTGGACCAAGAGGTCATGGGTTTGGATCCTACCTTCAGCGCAACTAGGTCATATGAATAAATACATATAGGCATGCGGATTTACATTGGCAGATTTACATTTCTTTCCTGTACACAAACATACAAACTAAACCTGATAATCAACTGAATTGCATCACTAAACTCTGCCGCCCTCCACCACCAGAATTGGCCTATCCATGCTCTGTCCGCAAATGTGCCCTTTTGTAGATCTATTGAAAGAGCTTTATTTGGATGATGGCTAGGGTTGGGTATCGTTTGGGGTTTTTTTGATACCGGTGCCAAATCGATGCTTTTTAAACGGTACCGGTGCCAAAATGGTGCCTGAACCAATACTTTACAAAAGCCACAAAATGATGGTGGATGACCCTTTCTTGTGAAATACAGACACATTTTCAACAGTTTGGTTTTA
>JBBPCY010000032.1:14084459-14114103 GCA_037974405.1 Brachyalestes nurse | reverse complement strand
GTCGAAATAAACACGTGTTTCTGTTTCTTGGTCACTCTCGGTGCGCATGGCTGTGCAGCTGCGCTCCAGAGCTGTACAGAGAGACGCGTGAGTGTTAGCCGACCAAACGTCTTTTCCAAAAGGCAAATATTCCCCTTCAGAGTCAGAATAGGTGAATAACATTTACAAGACACCATCACGGGACTTTTTATTAGCCATTTTGGCGTTTTTCTCTCACAAATCTCACACACTTACTCCCAATACGGCACCGGTACCTATATAACCGGTATGTACCGGACCGAAACAGAACGCGAATTTCAGTACCCAACCCTAATGATGGCTCTACTGTACACTAAAAAATTTTACCTGGTCTCTCAAAATTAATGCAATTTGATGAGGTAAGCATTTCTTACAAGCATTGCTTTTCCATTGCAGGTTAAATAGGAATTTAAGCCAAAATTGCTAAGGAAAAATATGCGTTTTTGAACAGAGCTGAGCTAGTTTCATCGACCAGGCCTGCCCTATATGGCCTTGTGGATGTCGCAGGCATGTGCAAATTTGGACCGTGAGACCATACGGGTTCCTGAGAGGACAGAGGCCCTAATATTGGTTGCAATGAATTTACTCCTGTTTTCCTTCACCTGCTGCCGCCTCCCCACTGGCTGGAATTGGGCTGGGCTGCTGTTAGTGACAAGGTCTTTTGGTGCACAAACCTTGAGTGATGATGTTATAACTCATTCTTGGGCGACACACACACACACACACACACACATATACTCGCTCACACCTGGAGCTTAAGATTGAGGATCTGTGAGATTTACACTGTAAGCTGTTCAAGCTTCCTTTCATGACTGCCGTCGCTGTAGTAGGACAATTACGCTCTCCACACCTGATCAAGTGATAAAATGCAAAGTTTATCCTTTTATAAACTTTCTTCAGAAACAAATAGTCCTAATATTGAATTGATAAGTATGGAAGTATGAAAAAAATTATTATCTTTGGAAAACTGAAACCTTGGACCAAGAAACTAGTTTGGATCCAGGACTAAATTGATATTTAATTAAAATATGTACTTAAATATGCTCTGTTAGGTGTAAAATAATTCTGTAATGGCTCGCTTAAAAGTAAATTATTAAAGGGACTAAATTCTGTTTATACCTAAGTTTTATCTCTGTGTTGAAGGGGGATGGGGGTTGGGGGCTCAGTTGTCCATATTGTTTTTTACTTTGTGTCAAGGATCAGTGGAGGTCAGTGGGACTCGGGCTTCTCTTACAGCTCGACGTGTCCGGCTGCTTCACTCCTTTCACCTCTGCATGCATTCATTGATTGACCCCCCCATCACCACCACAACCTCCCTACATGGACAAGGACAGCGAAAGGTGACTGATGATCTGTTTTTTTTTTTTTTATGTACAGTGAAGAGTCTGTTTATTTGCAGCCCTGAGGAGAATGCTGGATGAAATCAGAGGTCTGGAAGCATAAGTCAATATGTTTTTACTTAATTACTTTTAAATATTCTCCATATTTTATGATGACACATATAGAACCAAGCAGTGACAAACCTTTTTTCAAAAGTTTCCTGGAAGTACTGCCCACCCTCCCGCCTTGATACAGTTTATACTTTCTTGAAATTCTCTCAAGCAGCTTCATAAGCAGCCATCTGACGTGACCACATGCGTTATTCTAAAAATGGACCACTGCCGTATTAATAGCACTTTTTCTACTATTTGCACTTCTGATCAGATGCTAAACTGCATTTTGTTATACCTGTACAATAAAGCTGAATTTGAAAAGAACCACTTTTGTTTCTTAATTGGACCATTAAATTTAATTCTTCTTTAAAATCTCATTTGAAACAACTCAGCTGAGAGGTTTATTAGAGCAGTGATTTTCAAACCGGTCCTCAAATGGTCCACTTTTTCTCCAACCTTGCTTGCTCCACATAAGGATAGAGTCAAAATGTGAACCATTTTGGTTTCCCCAAGTACACTGCTTTAGACAACCAGAAGTGATTCTTATAGATCATCACTCCGATGAGCCTTATTCAGCACTTTTTTGAGTGAGATTATGAAAAATGAATCAGGAATGTGTAGACTTTTGCCTGGTGCATGTCCTCTGTATTTACTCATTTACACCCCCAGCGCCTCCTATGGTGAAGGCCTAGGGATTTCTGGGAACTAAAAACATATGCCTGAAGTCTTTAATTCACTCAAATTCAAAAGAATCAAGCTTGAATTGGCTCTCGTACTGGTCTGGCCTTCAGGAGCTGGGTTAAAGGCCTATTATCAAGTGAACCACCATCATTAAGAAGTGACAGTGGAATTAATCAACAATGTTGTGGTTCCCAATAGGTGGGGCTAATTTTGGGAGAGAAAAGTCAACAAATATTAATGTTCATTTGTCTGTGTTTAATTGTTGTTAGCGCAGCGCTAACATACTACTAGAATTTCATTGGGGTGCTAGCTAAAAGCAGGAAGTGTGTTATTTTTTATATTTAGGGCCTGAACTGACTTTAGGCCCAGCGCTAAAGTCGTTTTCACATGTGTCCTTCAGACACTGTCCGGACTGATTCTGCAGTTTAGCATGAGGCACATAGCAGGAGACTGTCCATGATGGACACATTCTCACCTGCTGGAAATACACTGTGTGGTTTAGATGAGGGATGGCACCTGGGTAGACATGGTTTGATTGTAATTTCGCAGTTTGTTCATAAATAACCAAATCTCGTCAGTTGCATACAAATCGTCTGACTGATTCTGACATTTGCGTTCACACATATGTCTAGAAAACTTCAGGGTTGCCGTGTATGTGTGAAAGGGGCTCGATAGTCATGCTTTACCACTTGCTCTCTGGGTGGATAAACAGCACACATACTGGCCGTTTCAAAACACCAGACCCAGTTCAAGCATCATATAATCAGCCATGGGCCTCAAAAAATGTAATACTGCAACATCTGTGTCTCATAATATGCTAACATGTCACAGTAGAGATACTGTACCACAAAAAGAGTTGTGTTTAAAAGCAATTTTTTTATTCAAAACAAGAAAAAAAAATAAGAATAAAAATGAAAATCAGTGTACACTGTCTGATGAGCAGTACACACCTGTATTCTAGAAATACTGTTGGAATACCAGCAGGAAAACATTTTGTGATGATTTTCCATCAGTATTTATAGAGGTGGGCGACACATATCATTGTGTCACCACCTCTAACCCAGACATTCAGCAGACCAGACAGACTGCCCTCCTCTACCTGACATCCCTCACTCTGTCCCTCGAGGAAAACGAGAGAGAGGTAGAGAGAGACGTAGAGAGCTATACAAAAAAGAGAGAAAGCAAAAGAGGAAAGACAGAGAGAGCGAGAGAAAGTGAGGGAGGGTGGGAGAGAGAGAAGCAAACAGAGACAGAGAGAGAGAGAGAGAGGGAGAAATAGAGACAGGGTGGGAGAGAGAAGTAAACAGCCACAGAAAGAGAGAGAGAGAGAGTGAGTGAGAGAGAGGGAGAGGGAGAGGCGCAGAGAGAGGGAGAGAGAGAGAGAGAGAGACAGAGAGAGGGAGAGAAAGTGAGAGAGTAAGACAGACAGAGAAGGAGAGTGAGAGAATGAGAGGGAGAGAGAGACAGAGAGAGAGAGGGAGATTAAGATGGAGAGAGAGAGAAGGGGAGAGAGACAGAGAGTAAGACTGAGAGAGAGGGAGAGAGAGAGAGGAGAGAGTAAAACAGAGAGAGAGACAGAGAGAGAGGGGGGAGGGACAGCGAGACAAAGAGAGAGAGAGAGAAGGAGAGAAAGAGATAGAGAGACAGGAACAGAGAGAGGGAGAGAGAGAAAGAGAGAGAGAAGGAGAGAGAGAGGGAGAGAGAGGGAGAGAGTGAGAGAGGGAGAGAGAAGGAGAGAGAAGGAGAGAGAGAGGGAGGGAGAGAGAAGGAGAGAGAGGGAGAGAGAGGGAGAGCGTATCTTGTGAAGAGACGCTGTGGGGGTGGGGGAGGGAGGGGTCTTCCCACCTCACCGTCCGAGTGGGCGCTTCTCTCTGCTCGTCTTTCTGATCTGGCAGCTTGACAGAAAAAAAATACACAAAATGTGCTGAAAAAAAGGTTTTGCTGTTTTGTTCGCTCATCTTTTTTTTTTCTTTGCATTTCATAAGAGCCCACTCTTATGAAATCTCTCCTCTTGTGCGGCCTTCCAGCATCGAATTGTGTGAGACGCTCTGTGCTTTGATATAGCCCAGTTTGAGCATTATTCCCATGGTGCATTGCTACAGTCTGTACCTGCCTGTGTTTGGCCTTGAGGGCGATACCGCTGTGATTGTGAAGAACTAGCAATAGCTAATGTGCAAAATCTCGGCTTTTGATGAGGCGAGACCCAGTGTGTGCTAACAGTCAACAGTTTGGGCAAAAATGAGTCTTTATCTCTTTAGACTTTTTTAAATACTTCCTTAAACAAGTAGTTTTCAGGAGGCAGCATGGTCTCTGTATACACTGCGCTTTTACAGGACAGCTCTTCTAATGAGCATACACAGCTTTTACAATCTCTGTCATCATTACCAATAGAATAGGCTGCTATGGAGGAGCACAGGAGCCCAAGGTCACTGTGTCCAATGCCAAATGTCAGCTTGAGGAGTGTACAGCCCCTAAAATTGAGCTGAGGAGCAGAGGAACTGCACTGAGAAGATCATAGGGGTCTCTCTCCCCTCTGACACAGTCATTTACGCCACATACAGCCTCCGAGAAGTCCCCACCATAGTGGATAACCCCACACACTCCTCACACACTCTCTTCTCCCTCACACACCCCTCACACACCCTCTTCTTCCTCCTGTCTGGCAAAAGGTTCCATAGCATTCAGGCCTGCACTGTCAGAGCGGGAAACATCAGACTCCTCAATCAGAACTGAAACATAAACGGTACACACACACACACACGCGCGCACACACACACATCTGAACTAAACTTCTTCTTTTCCATCACACAATTCATACACACAGAACTGCTCTGTCTTAAACAAACAACTTTCACTCCAACTGCCTCTGTAAACACCCATTATTTATTATTACACCACATATTCTCTGACCTGCTCCCGCTATTACTTGTACAGTTATTAGTATTTACTCTATTTATGCACATCTAATGACTCCGCAGCTAGAATACAATATCTGTCATAATACTGTATTCATTCATATGTCAACTGCAATAAATGTTGTCTTGTTATTTAGTTGCTCTTATGTTTTTCTTACTCTTTTTGCACTCTGTGTGTATTTTGTCTGCACTTGTGTTGTTTTTTTTTTGTTCTTGTGTTGCTCCGTGGTCCTGGAGGAATGTTGTATCACTGTGTACTTTGTATATGGCTGAAATGACAATAAACCTACTTGACTTGGCTTGGCTTGATGCAGCTCCATTTAGTGACTTTGGGATGAATTGGAGTGGCGTTTGTGATCCAGATCTAATCGGCCATCATCAGTATGTGACGTCGCGAAACGCTCCCGGGGCTGCAATCAGATCCTCATAGCAATGTTCAAACATTTAATGTAAAGCTGTTCCACATGAGAAGAGGCTGTTTTGGCAATAAAGGGGATGCAGACTCTCTTTATTCATATCCTTGATTCCAGAAGAAAAGGAGGATCTACAGACCTTTAGAAAAACATCCTTTTCTTGATAAGATTCCAAGATTGCTTGTTGCTCCACCAAAGCAATATTTTACATAATTTGTTTATATGAGCTTTTGTGACTCATATATACCTTCCATTTTATCCTGAACCCAAGGTTGAGCCGTTGCTTGGAAGAGTATTACTGTATTAGAGAGACCCCAGAAATTACCACTATTATGTATTATGTTTCCTTTTAAAGATATTAGTAGAACCTTCCTGGCATATTAACATAGATCTTAATCAAACGGCGTACTTGATTACTGCTGAAAATGATTTACTCACTGATGTTTATTACTTGCTCTCTTTAGCCTGGTCCTAGAGGCTTAATTCGATCCTGGCTTTTACAACACATCATTAAAGATTAAAAGACACAGAGAGAGTGCATTAGATGAGGACTGGCAATTAGCAAATATGTTTTGCTGTCTCTGATTTCCCTCAGGTTGGACTCCCTCTCCTTAGTGTGTGTGTGTGTGTGTGTGTGTGTGTGTGTCCTTAGCAGCAGACAGAGGCTGGTTGGGCCGTCTGCTCCACACACTCCCTCACTCTCTAATGAAACCTGTCTAATATCAGTGCCATACTTCTACTGTGCTGTGACGGCACACACACACACACACACACAAACACTCACAAACGCATACACACACAAACACACACACATTTTTTCCGCTATGAATAGTGATGGGAACAAAAATGTGAAGGATCTCCTTCCCTAGAATGCGCGCACACACACACACACACACACACACACACACACACACACACACACACACACACACACACACACGTACAAGAATGTACAACCACCAACCACCTCTGGTTAAATAAGTTGTGAGATCTCAGATCACAGGTCACTCACCCAGCCAGCGCACAGTCCAGTATAATTTACACTTGCAAGGGTTAAAATGTGTACATGTAGTAGTTCAGTGAATGTGTGTGTGTGTGTGTGTGTGTGTGTATGCCATATGACACATTCAGATTCCAGTCACTCCAGATTCTTGTTCCAACCCAGTACTCCTGAGACGCGTCACCGTGACGACCCCTACACCTTGTCTTTCAGGGAGATTGGAGTATGTGGTCATGAGTTTCAAGACAGTGGGGTGTGTGTGTGTGTGTGTTTGTGTTTGTGGGTGTGAGCAGACTGAGGGTCCAATTTGGCCTCAGAGCTGGAGAAGGTTAACTAGGATGGTTTAGAGTTAAAGGGAAACAAAAATATTTTTACAAATCACTTAATTTTATAATTTAAAAATCAAATTAGAACACAGTATGACTTACTATGAGCTATAAAAATGGACAAAACTTCACCATGGAGACAAATACTGCAGGCAGCTATGTAAGACAACAGGGTGTGTTTTCGCCAACCACCTCAGGTGTTGGAGTGGTGGTGGCCTAGTGGGTTGGTGATCTAAAATCCATTTTTGTGACAATGGTCTTCACAAACATGAAGGAATCTGATCCAAAATGAGTCATCTCAAGCCTGGGAGCTCACAGTAAGTCACACTGTATCCTAAATCACATCCTCAGGCCTGCACCACTTTAATGAAGAGCTGGATGTGGTTTGAGGAGGTTGTGAAAGCTTTGCTGCTGCATTTACAGAAACAATTTTGGGTGACTATTGGCTTTGAGTGTTTGCTATTAATGTTAGCCTGATAGCTCCAGTTCTAAAGTCTGATGATCGGCTACAATTGCGGGGAATAAGTGGAAAATTGTATAAATTAGATTCTTACTGAAGTATTCTCTTAAGTACACAGGTTATCTGAAACTGGAAGACAATATTGAAGCCAACAAAGACCATCTTTCCAAAAGACAATTTTTCTAAATAATGAATTTATCTATTTGTATCCATTTCTGACACATGCACTCAGTTGCCCTCACATAACTTGTGTAATGGCACGGCACACTCTGAGGCCACCGTGCCCAGATTGGCCAGCACTGGGCTGTGGAGCTTCAGGATAGTCTAGTAAAATGTTTTACATGCACCAGAACCAACTAATTATCTTTCCTGGGATGAAGTGGGTGTGTAAGAGCAGAGAAAACACAATGGCGTACAGAGAAGATGGGCCTTCAGGAGTTAAGTTGAAACTACTGGTCTAATATGTGTGCAACAAAGCCCATCTTACTAACAAAATAAGTATGAAGCTCACTTAAGGAACTGTGGAAAATTCCAGGACTGGAAACGTGACCTTTGGTCACTTGCATGAAGTACGTCAAGTAAATTTTGAACTTAGCTTAGTTTTATTGAGCTGTGAAAAGAAAACGATTTAGTATCAAAATTTCCAAATTTAACTGATTTAAATTGAACCCACACCATCTCAATATATGAATACTTACAGTTTTAGAAATGATCCTGGCCACGTACATTATGAAGCATTCCCTGACAGCAGCAGAACTGGTATATGGTCTCTTCAGAGACTCACTGACCGTGGATGTTGTCACTCTGCAGCCCTAAAACAAATGCCAGTATCAGAGTTCAACTGGCTCAAACCAGTTAGGTCTGTGTCAGCTGCACCAAGTGCTCATCTTTCAGATTTATGTTTAGAGCTCTTTATTGGTTCATTTTCTGTCGATCAACTCAAGCTCTTAAAATAAAGTGAAAGGCCATAAAAGTGTGTCTGTGATAGTTTATTTCTAATATGTGTGAGTGGGTTTGGATTTCCAGTTTAGCACTACCAGTCGGCCTGGTGAGGTTTGAGCTTTAATGTCATTCCCTTACAGACCTTCACTGTTCTTAAATTATGTCTGAATGTATTTAAATAATATATCTTAAATAACTTGTAGTCCTGTCATTATCTATATAGTTGTCAATAAAAATAGTATTTTTCCACCCTGGTTACTGCAGGGAAAAGTAGTAAGAAGTCAATAGTAACAACTAATTGATTCATTATTATTCATTATTATTATTTTATGTATAATAGAGTGCTCCATCATTCCTCTGAAACAAGAAACAGCTGTTTAAAGTCATGATGCCTTTCAGTAATAGACAGCTGAAGAACCTCATTTGAGAATATGTGCATAGGCCCCACCTACTTTACATTAACAGGATGCACACAGATGTATAGTCTTGATCTGATACTGATCATCAATACTGATACTTATTGATACTCATCGATAACAATTTTTTATCACTTTTTTGAGAGCTTAACCATGTCTTGAGGTTCTTGGATATGTAATGCTCTGCTTAAACCGTGTGTGTTGGTGATGTGCAGAGCATCACCCCAGTCCCTCCAACTTACCCAATCCAGTATTAACCATTTGAAAATACCAGCTATATTAGAATGTATTAACACTGCAATGATAGCAGCACCATTAGTCCAAGAGCTTATTCATATTTCAGTACTGACCACTCAGGAACCAGTCCTTGACACCCATCCCTACGTCCTGGTGGCAGTTTTACATTTCCATACACTGTTTAGAACATTACAGTCTGTATGTTCTCAGAGAAGCTCCACATGGGTTATATTTTCACTGTTTCACACATCAGGGCTGGCATAGGAAAGTGAAAAGAGCAATTTTTTAATGACAGTCCTAATTACAATTAGATTAACATTCAATATTTTTTTTAAGCCTTTGATTCTGATACTGTGACAATGCCCATTTTATTATTGTTTGCTCGACATTTGTGGCCGTTTTTCAGTATTTTTCACTTTCCAGTGGGTGAAATGTTGGTCCATCTCTATCAGTGACACCTGGGGACTATTTGTGACGTGCTGTGTGTTTTTATGTCTGGCAATTACATTGCTCTATGGGCTAGATGAAGTTTTAAAGTGAAATAGGATATGTTTGGTGACCAGTAGCTGTAATAGCCAGGGGAGGTTCACTTGTCAGTTGGAGACGTGTTCTGACAGTGTGACACAAAGCTGTGGAGAAACCTCAGAAACTACAGATGCACAGGATGAAATAAGTAAACACAGTGAGACAAACACAAGTTCTGCCACATTCTGACAGCGCTTAAGAGAAGCACACTCTCAACCAAGGCTAGACACACACCCACCCACACACACACATACACACACACACACACACACACACACACACATATAGGGAAAGTTTGGAGGTTTGCAGTTACTCCCATTTTCTCAGAAAATTAGAGAAATAGATGCACTGCTTGGGTTATCTCTCTATTTTTTCTTTTTTCTTTATTTATTTATCGTATTTCCTCTCTCTCTCTCTCTCTCTCTGCATTTTTTCTCTTTTTACCTCCCATTCTTCTTCTTTCATTTTCAGTGTGTCTTCCTTTTTTCTTTATTTATTACTCTCTTCCCCTCTCTCCCTTACTCTCTTACTCGCGATTTATCTCTATCACTCCCTCTCTCATTCTTTTTCTTACTGTCTCTCTGTATTCCTGTATCCCATCCCCACTCTTGCTCTCATTCTCTCTACTTTTTGTTCTTGCCCTCACCTTCTCCTCTCAGACATTCTTGACATTTACAAAGGTTGAAAGACAAAGTAGCTTTGTGCCCTGATAAGGGCGAGGCCTCGTCTGAATGTGAACAGCCCTCTCAGGAGAGTCGAAAGACGGCTGGCGCTTTGGCCAACACGAGGGCGAGGGGGCATCCGGCGTAGAGATGGACACCCTTATTTGAATACACAGATATCTGAGCTCATAATAGTATTACTTAATTTGCCTTTCAAATGAAAAAAATGAAATACATTTGCAAATTATTCTGTAATTTTTCAGTACACAAAGTGGCCAAATGTATGTGGACAATCCTACTTTTGACTTCAGGTGTTTCAGCCACACACATTGTATGCATTCAGTCTCCATAGACACACACTGGCAGTAGAATGGGTTGTACTGAACAGCTTTGTGACTTCAAGCATGACACTGTCATACCACCATTGCCACTAGTCAGTGTGAAATTTCTGATGTGCTGGATCAGCCCTGGTAAACTCATATGCAAATATTATGAAATGCAAGCATCTAATAGCATTTAAGAAACAGGCCACACAAACTCGCATAGTAAAGCTGCCAAAAGTGCTGTATCACATAAAAATCACCTGTCCTTTGTTGCATCACTCACTAAAACATTTCAAAGTGCCTTTAGAAACAACACTAACACAAGAACTGTGCATCAGGAGCTTCATGAAATGGGTTTCCATGGCCAAGCAGCTGCTCTCAAACCTAAGATCACTAAAAACAATAGCAGACATTAGCTGGTGTAAAGCAAACTGCCATTGGACTCTGGAGCAGAAGAAACATGCAAGGAGAACCTACCTCAATGCATAGTGTAGTTTGGAGGTGGAGGGATAATGGGCTGGAGAGTTTGGACCCTTAGTTCTAGTGAAGATAATGATAAAAAGAATACAGACTTTTCACACAAGTATGTGCTTGCCTGTAAAGGGCCATGACCTCAGCACAACTGAAAACCTTAGAGACAAACTGGAACCTTAATTGCAAGCCAGGCCTTCTCATTCAATGTAGCTGTCTAACCACACGAATGGTCTTTTTGCTGAATGGACACAAATTCCCACAGACTAGTCCGAGATCTTGTGGAAAGCCTTCCCATAAAAGGGAAGGGTGCTAAAACTGTCGGAGGGAGAGGGCTTATCTTTTGTTCTAGGTGCAATGGGGAACAATCAGTATCCATGATTTTCGAATAGGATGTCCAGCAAGCTTACGTAGGAGTGATGCTCAGGTGTCCACACACATTAGGCCATATAGTTTTAAACAGAATGTGCAACATAGAACTAAAAAGCATGTGTAGAGCTGTTCATTAGAAACAACTCTTGTAGCTCGCTCTTGCTGAAGTAGAGTTAGAGACTGTAGCCCACCTTTTGGTGCATAGTTTGCTTTTTTCTTTGTTTTCCTCACGCCCTTCATCACTGATCATATTCTGACCACAGAGCCACTCTTGGCTGAATGTTTTTGGGCAGTGAACCACCTTTAACCGAGCAGTGATGTGCGTAAACACCCTAGTGCCTAAACTAGCATAAACAGTAAGCCAGAAGTAAAATGTGTATAATAATTGATGTCCAAAAATTGATAGTGATTTTTAATGTCCAAAAATTGTCCAAAAGTTTATCAGTACTCAAGTGAAGAACAAACAGAAAACTGGAATGTAGTTGTGTTCTTTATATGTGCAAACACTTAGCAGCAGTTCAGTATAAATATACAGTCAATCTATAGAAATACAGAAACTATGTGTTTTGTGCATGTAGCTGCATGTGCATTGTAAAAGTGATGTGTAAAGTGCAAAAATTGTGAAAGTTGAGTCAGTTCACAGCTGTGCATGCACTACCATGTCAATGTGCAGTGAATGATCTACCACAAAAATAATGGCACCACTTTACAATAAGAAAAACCTCATTATTTCTCAAGATAATGTAGTATGTAATAGCATGTTAACACATACCTGATTCATTTGGCAGTTTAACATTCTGCCTGAGAAAGAGACAAGCTCGGCAGCCAGATAGTGCTCCTGCATCAATGTATGACAACTGTTATAACTTGGTTATAACGGCTTATTAATGATTTATAAACTGTCTACAACCTAATTAACAACCTGATTATAAATTTAAATCATTTTAAACCTTTTATAATGGCAGTCTTGTTGTAAAGTGTTACCAGAATATTATAAGCTCAGCAGTGGTTCTGTGGTCAAAAACTGACCACTGATTAATTGGATAGAGAGGAACTCATAAACTGTGCAGTGACAAATGGACTAGTGGATCTATAAGGCAAGTATACTGTAAGTGAGGTGTCTGTTCTTTTTTTTACACAAGCAATTCTGGAGTGAGCTAACTATGCATGTCACCTTCCTAGAAATTGTCCCAGGAAAGCCAGAGGGGAAAATTTCCGAGACCCCCCCCCCCCCCCCGAACAAAAGAAACCTGTTTACCGTAGAGCTTCTTGCATAACCTTTAAGGAAAAATAGCCGAATAAATCATTTAAAACAGATGGCGCGGATATTACATCATAACCCATAAAAAAGGAGAGTGTTCAAGCAAAACAATAATTGTTTGGAGGGAGAATGCAGATTTTGTGTGTGTTAATTTGGTTAACAAGGCTGAGGGAGAAATATGCTGATGTGCAAAGTGCAGACAGGAACACCTGGAAGCAGAATGAAGTTACAAGCTGTTAAAAAAATAGAAAAAAGAAAGAGGAGGAAGAAGAAATGTTTTCCTTAGGTCTGGCTCTTTGGCGCTCTCCTGCATGCAGCTCGCTCTGCCGTGCTTTAATAACGCGCGGCAGACATCGAGTGTTAAGATGATGAATTTCAGTCTGACTTCCAGGATTATCTCCCAATAAGGAAGTGGCTGCCAAGCCAATATTAGCCTGCGCTGGAGCATTGTTTTACCCATGAGCAGGTTGCCAAGGAAACGTTACATAATCAGAGCAGAGACGATGCCCCCAGCTGACTGGGTGATGGAGATGGAAATGGAGATGCTGCTTGTTTCATCTCATGTTCTTTCCTCCGTGTTCTGTTTGGCCAGAGTGGAGGGCGTGATGCCCTTTGACATCTGATGCAGTGGCCCATGTTCTAATGCCACTTTGGTCCTGCAGGGGCAGTAAGTAGCATTGTGGTAAAAGAAACGAACCCACAGGGTGACTGGTTTGTTTCCTAATACCAGCTGGATGGTCCTGCATAGTGGCTGGGTTGCAGTCTTATATTCTTGATCATATATTATGTTTGAAAGTATCCAGGAACTGGGTCAGTCAGCATTTTCTCCAGAATCTGAGGTGTGTTAATAGTGACTGTCACCTTTATCCCCATTGGGTGTGCCTTAAAGAAGATAAATTCCGTCTAAGGGGAATGTTTAGTAAATGACTAACCAGCTTACGAGCAATTGTTGCTTGAATGTTGCTGTCCCAGTGTTGCTATGCTGCTCCCAATCTGGCAGTTGATAGTGTTTAAACAGTACAGTTAGAGTTAACTAAATGTAGCTTTATTAAACCAGGTATCAAAGCGAACAAGCTAGAGTAATCCTAGTTTGCATCCTGAAAAATCACACTTGGACCAGCGTTTATTGGCGGCTTGGTTCTGGGGGTCTAAACTGGTCCAAAATGGTTGATGAACTGGACATCCAGTTGGAATATGCTAAACATTGCCTATGCTGGTTAAGTGGTTAGGGTTAGGGTTAGGGGTTAATTCAGCTGATAGGCTTGATCATGTTAGAATAGCTTAGAGATGCTAGCCATGCTAGTAAACCAGCTTTTTATGGTTAGTCATGTTGGTAAACCAACTTGGTCAGGCTCTCGTGCTTCTAGATTAGCTTGGTTGAGCTGGCAGATCAGCTTGTTCAAGCTTGTCATGGTGATAGACTAGCTTGGTCAAGTTGACATGGTTGGTAGATCAGCTTGAGCAAACTAGTAATACTTGGTGAATTTTCTTATGAAGAATAGAAGAAATTGGCAGTTAGGTTATTCAGTGTATTTCTTTTCTTTTTTTTTTTTTAATTTATGTTATGTTTTCTTTATTTCTACAGCAGTTTAGTAGTTTGCTGTTGTGCTCAGAACCCATAATTGCAAAAAGAGTGGACATGTTTAGTTTTAACCGCTATTTTTTTGTTTAAGAAAGATCTGTGCAAAAGTGTAGAATTCATGCTTAGATGTCAGGTTGTATTTTTTATTAACACTTGAGTGTGTTTGGTTTTGCAGATGTTATCATAGTAATGTGTGTGTGTGTGTGTGTGTGTGGGTTGTAGGTGCTGATCTGGGAGGTCTGATGGACTTGGAGACTCTGTATGAGGGAGTGGAGCGGAGTCTGAACCAGAGCCGCCGAGCCCGCAGGCATTCTCCTGAACGAGCCTACAACATCGAGGTGCTCCTGGGGGTGGATGATTCGGTGGTGCAGTTCCATGCACCGCATCGGGTGGGGAGGTACCTCCTCACACTCATGAACATCGTGAGTCTTTCAGCCATAATTAATTATTTGGTTTGGCTGTAGAGTTTGAACGATAATTCTGAAAAATCAATAAACCAGGGCTAATGTATCCATTCATATTGATTGTTTAGTGTTCTGAAAAGCCAGAGCAGCACTAGGTGCACTATGCATACATTTACACTAAAGCTGTCTTTTCTTTCACATCAGATCTTATGATTGCTTGCAGGTTTGTTCGTTCCTTTTTATGCTCAGAGCTCCGAGGTAAAGTAGGGCTTCCAACTCAGCCATGCTGCAGAGCTTTAGTGGTAAAACGTTTTAGCAGCCGTCTTTTTTTTTATCAGTGTTATTTTGAGTTGGAAGAATAATTGCTTAAGTGTCAAAGTCCATCAGAATTTCAGTCCATTAAAAATTGAATCCTCTTTTTTGTTAACTGAGATCAAATTTATGTGAAAAGGCCTGAAGAAGTCTAAACATTAAACTAATGATATAAGTGCTGTTTGTGATGGCATTTCCCCTATTTATCCAGCCACAGTCATTCACAGGGACACCCATGAACTGTGTGTTAATGAAGAAAAGTCAGAACTGGAGTTTCAGAATGCTCACACTAATAAAGTGTAAAGAAACAAATCATAAATTCCTTACAATTCCATGTCCACGAATGAAACTTGATAAATAAACAAGTGGTTGATATTTTATTATAATTGAATTTATAGGCATGACAAGTGGAGTTCAATGAAGATTTTACCTGGAAAATGTAAACACCTCAAAGTTATGTTACAGAGGTTTTTTTTTACCCTGTTGCAATAACTGGCCTCTGGTTATCATATCAGATTGTCAGATCAGATTTTACTATCAGTTTTGGCACTAGAGGAGAAGAAAAGATATCGTGTTATCTTCAGCGGTCATAATTAATGAGCTAACAATGTTTGGAATGGTGGGTTTTTATGCTCAGAGCTCTGAGGTGAAGTAGAGCATATAATTCAAGAATTCAGTCGTACACACAGCTGTGAGTCAGTATTTAGCATTTATCTTTATATAGCAGTATCTATTTGAGTTGGAAGGATGATTAGTTCAGCACCCAAACTGAAATTGGTGGGATTGGAGACAGAGAACCTGAGTACCTGACAGAGAATGGTGTCCCCTCTCTGTCTGAAGTTCTTCTAACAGCTGCTGCCCCTTGAAATGCTTCAGGCATGAAAACAAGCTTAGGGTGAACTTAACAAGCATGGGGAAGGATCTGCTGTGACCTCCATCATCCATGATTACACAGAGGGCCACATTCACCCACTCCTCGTACTCTGGAGCTATTCAGGACGCAGCTAATGTTACAAAAAAGAGAAAACAGAGGGCACAAGAGATGATGTGAATGTGTGTGCATACAAGAGAGGTTGTGTCTGGTTTAGACGGAGAGAGATATGCAGAAAGAGACAGAGAAGAGAGAGTGAGTGCATAAGGGTGCACAAAATAACTACACAACCCATCAAGTCAAAGTAAACTTTGTCTCACCTATATACATGTATGCAGGGAAGCGAGTTTACAGAGTACAAAAAGACACATAGAATACATATATATGAATAAAGTCAAAGTAAAATGTTCAATTTACACAAGGATTTTTTAACAGCCAAAAATCTTGCAAAGCAACCAATATTGGATGGCCATTGTGGGCTTTATATGTGCAAATGATCAGCAGCAGTAAAATAAAGTAAAGCGGCCCCTTATAGTCACGTGTGAACACACCACAGCACACCACAGTGTGAACAGTGTGAAGTTCTTTCTCTGTATTTAACCCATTCACCAAATGAAACAGGGGGCTGCCCCCAATGAGGGACGCCTGGGGAGGGTATCTTTTTCAAGGGTACATCAGTGATGCCACTAGCAGTCCTGGGATTTGAACCCACGATCTGATCCCAGGGGCAACTCCCTAATCACCAGGTTACCTGCTGCCCTAATTTACAGTCAATCTATAAAAATACTGAACATCTGAGACAGTATTGAAGTACAAGTGTAGCATAGATGTGTTTTGGGCATGTAGGGCCTGTAGTTGCATCATAAAACAGTTACGTGGTGTACAAAAACTGTTGTGTGTTGTGTGGACAGTTGTGTGTATGTGGTTCTGGCGGGGCGGTGTGTCGAGGAGTCAAGGCATGTAGGACAAAGCTCTCACACAGTCTTCCCAAACGGGTATTGCACACACTCTACTGTAGACAGACTCTAATGTTCCAGTAAAGAAGCCCGATGTTGTGCAGGTGCTATGATGTCCAAGGCTATTGAAGCACTATTTAATATACAATTGCCCTATAATTCCCTAGTCATCATTTCTCGCTCTGTGTGTCATTTTCCTGGTGTTTTGGAGCTTTGTCCAGGCAGATGATGTCAGGTAAATCTGGCCGCGGCAGGTCAGGAGCTTTGCGTCGTGTGGTCTGAGGTGACAGTAAGCTGCGGGAAAATATGGCTCTGAGAGAAAAGCTCGCTCATCTGCTCCTCCCAATCCATCCTTTAATCTCCTCAAATTAAACGTGCCTGGGGAAGCAGAGAGGAAAAGACATGATTAGAGAGTGAGAAAAAGGGAGAGAGAGAGCTAGAGAACAGTCTGGCTTAGAACAGTCTGGCCAGTTTTCTATAATGCAAAATGAGGTTCAGTAATATTAGCCGATACGATTGTCCTGTGGTCCTCGTCAGCTTCTCCTCACCATTTCCCCTGGTGGACCTCCTACCCAGCACCATGTTTAAGGCCATGTTTTTACTTTATTCGCTCATAAAAGAAAAAATGTGCTATGATTTGCTCACACAGCAGGGCAATTCCGATTTGTTTCTTAAACCTGATTTATTAGACTTGAGTGTTTAGATTTCAAGTGACCGAACCTAGTTCGTGCTGTAATCACAATTACTTGCATATCCTCATTGGTTTCCATAGTAACAGACAAAAATGAACAAACATGTCGCCACGTTTATGAAACTGGATGTGTACTGTTCCTTAAGGACTATTATGAGCAGGATTATTGTGCTGCATTTCATAACAGTATTTTTAGTGACTAAAATGTGAACATGACATTATAGCAGGATGACCTGACCTGAAAGATGTAAAAATACAGAAACAGCCATGTATTCTGGAACGTTTTTGAAAACATTTGAAAACTTTTGTCTCCCAAATGGTACAAAAAGGAAAAACCTTAGTAACTTTAAGTTAATGTAACAAGATGTAATTGTAGTAATTGTGGGTCATTTCTAATGGTTACATTCATCATTAAATTTTTGCTAATTCTATTAAATATGACAGAGCTCTAGATAAATGGTCGCCAATGCGGCTAGATTTTTTATTTTGCGACTAGTTTTTTTATTTTGCGACTAGTTTTTTTTATTTCAGTCACCAATGGCAACCATCTCTCAAAACCAAGAGAGATTAAAATAAAAGTACAAGAAAAGTGACATCTCATAATGTGCAGATATGCTCAGCCCGAGTCTGCTGTTTCTACTACACTATCACGTGATTAATTATGGGAATTTCGACTCTTTTTAATGAGTTGGATAATTTGGATCAGATCACTGAGAAGTTCCGGCTCCTTTGGCTCAAAAACACAGACAGACAGGGTGGACGCATTTACTCTTCGCAGTACGACAGCATGTCCTCCCTACTGTGAGTGGCGAAAGCATAATTTAAACTAATATAAGTAGACGTGGTTTTCTGATGATAACACAATAAGACTTTGTGACAAAAATACAAACATTTTATTGTATACACTTGAGATTAAGAAATAATTTCTGAAAATATTTCACTCGTTCCTTCCTCTGTCACATACACTATGTGGTTACTGTTTTATCACTAGTGGCTCGGTATTAAATATATGTCTACAGATCAGAACTGCCAGAACTGGGCTGTTATCGCGTCTTTTGCAAGCTCAAGTCCATTATTTAAAATGTAGACGCGCGGCAGCCGCGCTCATAACGGCCGCGTCGAGTTGAAAACATCTCAACTTTTCAGAATGCCGCAAGCGCACTGCGGGTCATGTGACAAGATTCAACCAATTAGCTTCCTCAAATTACTTGCGAGGAACGATCATGAGGAGAAAACATGACTAGCACACCGCAGAGAAAGCCGCAAAAGAGAAGGTGGTAGAGTGAGATTAATCTAGATTTAAAAAATTAATCTATGCCCACCACTAATATTAAGTTTATTTATTTATCTGTGAAAGTTGACCCATTTTAAACAACATATTCCAACACCTTACATCATCTCTTGCCAAAAATGAGAAGTAAATGCTTCATAAATAAGTAAACAATAAACCACATGGGAGAAAAAGTAGTTGCTGCTATGTATTAGAAGGCCTGTGTAAACATCATTCAGCTGTGGTGAGAGAGTCATGAGACTGTACTGTTTGAAATAGGCACAAAGTATGTCAGACCACATTTGTTGTTCCACCATGAGGACAAATTTGGACTGGCCCATTTCTCTGGTTGATGTATACTTTTTCATAATGATGAATGAAAATAGTACATGATATGAAGCTAGGAAAGGAGACCTGAATAATCAAAGAGTTCTCTGTTAATCATTGCTAAACTATAATACCTCTGTCAACCACTTACTGTGAAATCCATGGTTCATAACATTTTTCACCATTAGAAAATTGCAACGAACAGTGTTATTCAGGCTGTGAGTGTGTGATCACATACAGTCATTATATCCAGCAGAACAGCTTGTGATTATTGAATGTAGGTATGTATGTAAGCACGTAAGAACATGTAAAGCTCAGTGGCTTCAGTTGGAGAGGTGGGTGGATGCTCAATGGCTTACTGTGGAGAGGTGTGGGGGGGTGTTATACACAAATAATTATGTATATATATATATATATATATACATAAAATTGTCACTGCAGAATCAATGAGGGAGTGTTAACTCATTGCCTCTTACTAAGCCATTTATAGTTAAGGAAAACAACAAATGAACTAATCATCAGTTGCTGAAATTACAACTGCAATAACAACAGATGCACAGTTTTAGATGTCATATAAACGTTTTACATTTTAACTGTAAGTCTTCAGGATGTATCGTTGTTTAAAGATATAAATAAACACATACCAAGGATATCTTTTTCCACAGTTTGCAGTCAGAGTTTGCTTTTGTAGCTCTTCCTGGAGACTGCAGATTCTCAAGTGCTTCCCAGGGAGAACTAATTTGCTGAGAAACAGAAACTGAACCTGAGCCTGGAGTAGATGTGGCTGGGTCAACCACCTAAACAAAACAATATGAAACAAAAGAAACAAAAGGAGAAAAAAAAGAAACAAAAAAAACAGCTCAGACAAAATGGTAGACAAATCTGTAAACAATCTGCAGCAAACCCCATCTCAGACTCTCTGACCACTCCACAATAATTAGCACACCAGCATACAGCCCACTGCTGAAGAGAGCAAAACCGGTTACAAAGCTGATCAGAACATGGCCGGAGGCAGCTGTTGAAGCCCTGCAAGATTGCTTTGAGTACACAGACTGGAGCTTCATAGAAGTGGTAAAAACTGGCCAACCAACAGACATAAATAAATAACATGAAGAGACAGTGACTGGGTACATCAACAAATGCACTGGAGATGTCTGTCACGCTGGGGTCCTGTACGGACTGAGAAAGGTAGGCACATGCGCGGATTTCCATGATGAGTGAGTATTTATTATGTAAACAAGACAGAACGGAAATAAACTAGGCACGGGGGCCAGACAAGGGGAAAATGAATGAACAGAACAACAAAGGGAAAAGAGGCCGGAGCGGAATCCACGGCGTCTCGCATGGGATCCGATGCCGGAGAGGCTGAGGCCGGTGCGGGGACCGGCGACGGGTCAGGAGTCGAGGCTGAGGCCGGTGCGGAAACCGGCGCTGGTGAGGCTGAGGAAGGAGCGGAAACCGGCGCTGGTGAGGCTGAGGCTGGTGCGGAAACTGGCGCAGACGAGGCTGAGGCCGGTGCGAAAAACCGGCGTAGACGAGGCTGACGCCAGGGCGGGACCCGGCTCAGGGTCAGGAGCCGAGACCGGTGCTGGTGAAGCTGAGGCCGGTGCGGGAACCGCCGCGAGGTCAGGAGCTGAGGCCGGTGCGGAAACTGGCGCTGGAGTCCGGGCGGCCGGTGCGGAAACCGGCGCTGGTGAGGCTGAAGTGCGCGGTGGACCTTGGGCTAGAGTGCGGGGTGCGGGAGCCGGCGCTTGACCTTGGGCTGGAGCGCGCGGTGCGGGAGCCGGGGCTGGAGTGTGCAGCGCTGGACCTTGAGCTGGAGCGTGCGGCGCTGGACCTTGAGCTGGAGCGTGTGGCTCTGGACCTTGAGCTGGAGCGCGTGGCGCTGGACCGTGGGCTGGAGCGCGCTGTGCTGGAGCTGGCGCTGGACCTTGGGCTGGGCGGCTGCTGGCTGGAACCCGGCTGGCTGGAACCGGAGCTGGAACCCGGCTGGCTGGAACCGGAGCTGGAACCCGGCTGCCTGCATCCGGAGCTGGAACCCGGCTGGCTGGAACCGGAGCTGAGAGGCTGGCTGGGTACACAGAGAGAGCTGAGAGGTTGGCTGGTCCCACAGAGAGAGTTGAGAGGCTGGCTGGGCCCGCAGAGAGAGCTGAGAGGCTGGCTGGGCCCGCAGAGAGAGCTGAGAGTCTGGCTGGGCCCGCAGAGAGAACTGAGAGCCTGGCTCGGCCCGCAGAGAGAGCTGAGAGGCTGGCTGGGCCCGCAGAGAGAACTGAGAGCCTGGCTCGGCCCGCAGAGAGAGCTGAGAGGCTGGCTCGGCCCGCAGAGAGAGCTGAGAGGCTGGCTGGGCCTGCAGAGAGAGCTAAGAGGCTGGCTGGGCCCGCAGGGAGGGCAGAAAGAGACGGACTGGAAAGAGGTGAATTAAAGAAAGACGGAGCTGGGAGAGATGAACTAGAGAGAGCCTGAACCGAGAGAGATGGACTGGAGAGAAACAGAACGGAGGGAGGTGGAGCCGAGAGAGGTAGGCTACGGAAGAACCGAGCCGAGAGGGACGGAGCCGATAGGGATGGAGCTGAGAGAGCAGAGTTAGAGAGAGCCTGACTGAGAGAGGGCGGAGTTGAAATGAGAGAGGGCGGAGTTGGAACGAGAGAGGGCGGAGTTGAAACGAGAGAAACAGAACTAACCTGAACTGCGCTGAGAGAAACGGGAGTTGAAGATGGTCTGTGAGAGGCAGGAGCAGAGAAAGACGGGGCAGAGCTGCTGTCCGAAGTCGAGGAGGGGGCTACACGGCTGGCCAAGCGATGCTCTACACGAAGGCTGAGCTGGATCATGCCCTCAAATGTCTTGGGGACGCTCGTACCAGATCAGCTCGTCTTTCACGTGGGGAGCAACAAAGGGCAGGAACCAGGGCAAAGAGACAAAGGACAGAAACAGCAAACACCAACCAGACAGAAAATAATGCTCCACACCACAGCTGAGGACGGGACGCCTTAAATACACGGCTTAATCAGCCCTCTGAAACCCCCCGTGGTCGCAGAGTGGAACCATGACAATGTCACCGTCATCAAAGCCGCTAAGGTGCGTACAAACCAGAAGCTAGTTCTGAACCACATCAAGAACCAGCTCCCCCCACACTGGACCCACTGTAGTTAGCGTAACATGTGGACCGGTCAACCGTCGATGTTTTCTCACTCGCATTCCACCTGGCCCTATCACACCTGGAACACTGCAACACCCACATGAGAATGCTGTCCATCGACTTCAGCTCAGCATTCAACACCGTCATCCACCAGCAGCTGATCAGTAAGCTGGACCTGCTCAGACTGAACACCTCCACCTGCAACTGGATCCTGGACTTCCTTACTTAAAGACCTCAGACAATCCAGATTGGCAGTACCAGCTCGAACACCATCACACTGAGTGCAGGTGACCCCCAGGGAGGTGTACTGAGTCCACTGCTCTTTACACTGCTGACGACTACACCTCCAGCACCGGCACAAACCACTTCAAAAAGTTTGCAAATGACACCACAGTTGTAGGGCCTATCGAAGACAATGGCGACATGGAATACAGAGATGATGTGCGATGGCTGGGGGTCTGCGCAAGAACAATAATCTCTTAACTTCAGGAAGGCACCAAGGTGGAGAGAGTGAGGAGCACCACATTTCTTGTTCACATTACAGAAGACCTCTCCTGGACCAACAACACCGTTTTCCTGAAAAAAGAGCCCAGCAGCACCTGCACTTTCTGTGACGGATTAGGAAGGTGCACATCCCGAAACCCATTCTCACCACCTTCTACAGTGGCATCATCGAGAGCATCCTGACCAGCTGTATCACAGTTTGTTATGTAAACTGCCATGCGTCTGACCGCAGAGCCCTTCAGAGGATTGTGCAGACTGCTGAACGCATCGTCGGCAGCCCTCTAGCAGGCCTGCCGGACATTTACACCTCCAACTGCATCTGTAAGGCCACAGCAATGTGGAGGACCCCCACTATATCTGCCCTCACACTGTAATACTTGCAAAACTGCTGCATTTGGGTAACTGTTAACATTTTTTGTTTACATTTAAGGTACTCTTTTGTACATTTGCACTGTTTTTATTTAGTCCTAAACTACTTTCTTCTCTCATGCTGTCTTTTTTATAACTGTATACGGTATACAACATTGTTGTGTGGCCATAATTATATGTTTTTAATAATATATGGAAAATCATACAATGATAATTATGATTATAACTAACTATATTTATAACTGTAATTGTTTATCACCAGGGGTAAGGGCAGTGAGAGTAGGATAGAATCAGCTAAGAAAATATGTGAAACACTTTACTCTTGGGACCTCAAAAGCATGAGCAACTCAGGGTAAGTCAGCAGACTTAGTTTCTACAGAGGCCTAGTTTCTACATCTCAGGGCAGTACGCAATGTTCTTTGTCAACATGTTTCCGAGCACGTGCTAAGCATGTGTTCACACAGATTGAGTAAAAAACCCACTGTCCCCAGAGCAGAAACCGATATACTATTACATTATGCAAAAGCAGACAATAAAACCCCGTGTAACCTGTCTTGTATCAGCACTCTCTTGTCAGAGCACTCTTTTGGTGCTCTGGGAACAGACCTGCTTTATTTGTCTGGCAAATATAATAAACTTTGCTTGCTCTGATATTGAGTCTTGAACCTGTGAAACACAATCAATTTTTTCAGTGGCAGTCCAGCCAGTAGAGAGTTGCAGTAGTCCAGTTTAGAGATGACCAGAGACTGGACAAGTAACTGTGTAGCTTCAGTGGTAAGAAAGGGTTGAATTCTTCTGATATTGTAAATGAGGTGTCTGCATGTCCTGGAAAGGTGGTCTGTGTGAGATGAGAATCACTGTCCTTTGTCTAGCATGACTCCAAAATTTCTTGGCTTCTTTGAGGGGATGATTTCCGAAAAATAATGGAGAGGTTGTGGCTTGGTGATGGATTCCCCTGGATGAAAAGAAGCTCAGTTTTGCTGGGATTCAGCTTGAGGTGGTGGGTATCCATCCAAAAGGAGATGTCAGCCAGACAATCTGAAATGTGGGTCGAGACCTGATCCTCACTGGAGGGGAAAGAGAATAAGTTGAGTGTCATCTGCATAAAAGTGGTAAAGAGAGCCATGTGAGGCTATAACATGCCCAAGAGAACCAGTATATAGAGAAAAGTGGACAATCTTCATGGGGCAGACAGGGAACCATGCCATGCTACTTGGTACCTCCCGTCATCAAGGTAGGAGGCAAACCATTGCCAAGCTGTGACCGATATTTCTTAGATGCCGTTGTGGAATGTATCTTTTCATCCTTCATGATATAAAGAAGTAAAGAAGTACAGGTGCAAAGCACATTTTCTGTAGAGGTAACAAAAAAGAAAATAAACCAGAAGAATAAAATAGGAGAAGAAAGATTACTTCGCTGAGTGAAGAAGCTAAAAGTATGAGGATCCCTTCCCTGAAAGGTCCGTCTGTGGCAGAATGTTTCTCCTTAAATACTTGTAAGTGAATTTAAGCCACTCCCACTAATTACCTTTGGCCTCCCTAACACCAGGTGAGAATTATCTAGGAGACTGCAACGAAGCTAATGGAGCTAATGAAGCTAAACACAACCACAAAGGCAGGCAATAAACAAAAAGTACACCACAAACAAAGTAGTAATCTAAATCAAAGGAACTCTAAGTGGAAAGCAAAAACAGCAGTACAACAGTAAAGCAACAGAAGAAAACTCAAGCTAGCTTAGCAGACATCCAAGTATAAACCACAAGCACAGACTCAATCTTGCCCAGAGTGTTTCTCCTTAAATACTTGTAGTTGAGTTTAAGTCACTCCTACTAATTACCTCTGGCTTCCCTAACACCATTCGAATAACTGGCTATACTGGTTTTAATGTTTGCACAATCCTGTACTACATTGCACATTTTACTAATTTATATATACATTTATATACAATGCTCAGCCTGCTGTCTACACACACAGCACAGGTTAAACCTTACTCTTATTTATCTTATTCTACACTTCTTTATTTGCACTGTTTTTGTATGTTGCACTTTGTGTACACTGTTTCGCCATTTCGTCTCTCTGTGTAGTGTATATGGTTGAGATGACAAAGTTTGATTTGCAGTTGGTCTTTCAGTGAACTAAAACTAGAAAAACTAGAAGTTAAGAAAAGCTTTGTTTTTTCATGACCACATGATTAGATCACATATCAGTAATAAAAAGGAAGAAGCTACTTATAAATAAATTAGTTATTAACCAGTGAAAAATGCAGTCAGTCCACTTGTGCCAAAAATAATTACAAAGAGATAGACATGAAGCACTCAGGAAAACATTAACATTAATTGGTGCGATCTGAAGTTCTGTACTTAACCCATAAACTCCTTGTCACGTCTTGGTCTCAGAAAATGAGGCAGGAGGCACACAGACATGTTTCCATGCTTGCTTTCTTAGTTTTTATTTTCAAACAGAAATCAAAGAGGCTTGAGGGCCTGATACGTCTTCTCAAAATACTCAAAATCTCTAAACCACCCCTAGACCTAATGTGCTGGTGAACCTGCAACCAAAAGTGAAACAGAAACCCCTTTAATACAAAACACAAAACCCAAACGAACCAATAAACAAACATGAGTACTTTAACTAAACCAAACACACCTGAAACTGATTATAACACCCAAGATTTTTCAACAGAAAGGAGACAAAACTCTAAAATAATCAATAGCGGCCCCTAGTCGCCGCTAGGGGACATGACACTCCTACTTGCATAATGGATTCATAAGAGTTAAAAAATATTCGAAAAGTATTTTTTATTTATTTTTAGCAGATGTTTTTATCCAAAGCGACTTCTATTCCCTAACCACAGGGGACAGTCTCCCTGGAGCAACTTGGGGTTAAGGGTCTTGCTCAGGAACCCAGTGGTGGAGTGATAAAGGTAGGATTCGAACCAATTACCTATTGGTCCAGAGACAAGTATCCTACCCACTAGGCCATCACTGAACAGTTTATTATAATCTATTGTAGTATAATAGTTACAAAAATTGTTTAGTGATGACATATCTGGTTAATAGAACCATGTTGAATCAAAACAAACACATTATATATCTTTATGCTAGTCAGAATCCATGCAAGTATATAATGTTTTGCTGTAAAGAGAATTTTTTCCTGCCGGTACCATTTGAGTGAATCTGAGGGCTCGTGTGTGTGTGTGTGTGTGTGTGTGTGCCTGCAAGAGAGGAGAGAAGGGGGTGAGTCTGTGAGAAGGGGTGAGTGCTGGCTTAGCACCTAGATACTAAATCCACTATAAGAAAAGGTGTTTGAGTAATCCTATGAGATTAGATAATGTAGAGCTGGGTATGATACCTGTTTACAAGATTTAATTTATTGGTGTTTTTTATTGAAGCAAGTTATTTGTTTAATGTTTTTCAAAGCAAAGAGTTATGTAAACAGTAACTCTTTGGTTGCTTTAATAGACACTGTTAGGAATAGGCAGTTGTAGGAAATCTTAGTTCAAATTGGTTCAAATTTCAATTATTAATTAGTTAATTATTTATTAATTAAGGGTTTTCTATCAAGCAGGGTTCTTTGGAAGAGTTCTGCTTGAAAATAAAGAAATCTAATCAGCTGAATTATTATTAATTCAATGAGCATAGGTAACAATTAGCGCAGCCATGAAGGGACTCCACTTTTAATGAAGAAGAAAAGAGTCACTGGTCACAATAAGACAACATTTATTACTAGCCAATCAGAGGACACCCTCCCCTGTGCGGGGCACTAAGAGGGGGAAGAGCCCCTTGGCTTTGTAGAATGAAAGAATTTTCTTGGTGGCAGAATAAAGTTCGTCACTATTACATCCTTCATGTGGGACTGTTTAAACTTGTGATTTTGTCCGGGCCGTGATCTGAGCTTTACACATATACCAGACACACATATATTTGGATAAACCTTCCACAGACTGTGATTCACGAATACATTCTAATACACCCATACTTAATTACACAAACAACTTTAAAAAGAAAATAATAATGTTTGAATATCATGTGATTACGATTCCCCTTTTAGTCACCAACAGTTGTAATTTCCTAAAAGCTTAGATATTTAAGGTTACAATGAATGAAACTTTTGGTGTTATTTGTCTGGGCCTTGTGGCCATATGATATGTGGCCTGATTTATGGTCTGGCTAAGACAGGGCTTTCCTTAAAATTTAATTACCACATTTAGTATTTCGTGGGCAAAAGACGAAATCATGACCAACTTTCAATGCTGCACAGTTCGAGATCTGACATGACAAGGGTACTTTAAAGAAATGAGGCTTAGAGTCAACACACATACACACTCTCTTAGTTTTACTAGTTGACCTAGACAGTATTACATTGGGATTACATCAGATGATTTATCAAAGAAAACACGTTTATAAGAATTCACGTCTTAAGGCAGAAATGTTATTTTTCCTTGGATCCTTAAAGGAATACTTAGTCTATGTCCTTGTGGCAGTCAGCGTGAGGTTGGGGTACATGGGTGAACGGGTGAGAGGGTGTCCCTGGAGGACCGTTGGTGACTAAACGTCTGGCCATCCTGAACCAGGACTCAGTTCCTCTGCCCCCTGCCCCCCAGACCATTTGGTGAGCCTTAAGAATGTGGGGGCTGGCTGTAATTCACGGAAAAGGGGACATTAAAGATTTAGCTCTTGTTTTGTTGGTCCCTGAGGAGTGAGAGGTTCCAGACTCGCTTTTTGGAGGAAAAAAGTCAACTGAAGTCAACTACACTGAAAAGGGTGTCAGAAAAGTAGGGTGTTGTTAGACATGTGCGCGTGACTCTTGGACATGTATTAAGACAGATCTTGATCCGACACAGTCTAAACCTGTGTGTGTGTGTCCATGTGTTGGTGGTACTGAATTTTGTGAATGGGAAAAAGTAAAGGGTTTAGTGTAGAATTGGAGGTAACTTGGAGGAACATAATGTATGTGTACTGTAGGAGCCATTTCTGTCTTTTTTAGCTTTGTATTTTATTTCCATTTTGCAAGTATATGCCCTCTACAGGTCAAAAGGATATAAAAGAGGAAATTGACCAGGTAGAGGTGTGGATGACTGGGAGCACACAGCTTTTGACCTTGTCTTGTCTTGTTTTGTCTGGCTACTTTGTACTCCAGTTTCTTTGTGTTCTTTTCTTTTATTTATTCTTTATTTACTGGCTAAAGGAGCTGTAACTATTTTTGTAATAAATAAGACTACATGTTTTGGAACTGCATTCAATCTCTCCTGGAGTATTTTTGCAAACACAAGTGTCAAAGATCCCTTAGTCACCACCAAATAGGACAAACCAAAGGAAATAGAGACATTTAGGATAAATTGTCACTACAATATAGTCAAAAGCTTGCTTTGGATCGTGGAAACGTCGAGGATTCCTCAGATTGACGGTCCCAAAAGCACAAAGGAACAAAGAAAACAAAGATCATGTAAATGAAACACGCTATGCCGCTTCCAATTGAGTTGTTCAAACACAGTTAAGAAAGGATAAAATCACAAGGATCACAAGACTTTGTTGACTATAGATAGATAGACAACAGACTACTGACAAATAATATACTTTTTCATTTGGTGACAGCTCTTTAAATATGTCAGTGCCGTTATCAGTGGAAGCTGGCTACAAGTTGGAGTCCACAAACATCGATACTTTGAAAAGCGTTCTATAGCAGACTTAAAAACCAACCCGTACCTTATCCCCCGGAGATCTTTACGGATTTAATCAAAGCGCCTTGCCTGCAGACTTTACTCCACACTATTTGTCTGTCTATCTACCAGAGATATCACATTTGAATTTAGTTGTTTTAATATTAATTAATATGGGCATTTTGAAGTTTGAAGTGCAGCTTGAAGTGTCTGGGTGCTTGCACCGCAGAACTTTGCTGCTTGGAAGGTCCATGGGTGACTAAAGTAATGGGACACCCAGGCGATTTGAACGGTTTTTGGCTAATAGCTCCAGGGGGTATTGTGGCAAACGAGGGGTTGTTGGAATTGTCTCACCGAGTCTCATCTAGCTGTGAAGTTTGATAGGGACAAGCACCAATCCCTATCAAACTTCACCGAGTCTCATCTAGCTGTGAAGTTTGATAGGGATTGGTGCTTGTCCCGTGGAGCTCTGCCGCTCGTAATGTCCTTTGACTGCCTCTGCACCAGTGACACGAGGCTCATTTACACTGCTATTTACTCGTAACTTTGAACAGAAAGACGACATAATTTTGGTCTTAAATCATAGCACTACACGTCTAGTGTATAGGGAATATAAATGCTATATTACATTATATTTGTAACTACAGTCTATTTTATTCATGATGACATCCTCTGCGTCTTTGGCGTTTAGAGGGTTAAGTACATACATAACATTACATGCATGAAAAATGTGTTAATAATAAGAACAGCCCACCACACAGCACAAAATAACCATTTTTATTATGTCTGTGAATCTCTGTTATATCTTTTAAACTACTAAAACACTTTCCGTCCAATTGCCCCTAACTCAATTCTGCCGTCCAGTGTGGACATCCTTACAGGCGCGGGGGAAAAGTGACTTCACATGCAGAACATCAATATTGATGAAGTTAAAGAAAACATGCTGAAGTACAGAGAGCTATTGAGAGAATTTGAAATAATCCATGGTGAGTATCAGCGCGTACTTAAAAACTGTAGGAAAAGTTAGCTCAAATTTATTTATAATTTATTTATTCTCCACCAGAATCAGTTAAGGCTGATTCACCACTATATTCAACCAAATATGTAAG
>JBBPCY010000032.1:14068357-14081739 GCA_037974405.1 Brachyalestes nurse | reverse complement strand
CACACACACATACACACACACACACACACACACACATATACACACACACACACACACACACATACACACACACACACACGCACACTCACACACATACACACACACACAACACACACACACACACAGATTCACAGGCTCCTGAGTGATACAACTGTCTAAATGTTCCCATTAAAAGACAGGCACCAAACAGCAGGTATCTGTGAACTGGCTCAACAGACTTGAGCTTAGTGTTCTCCTGCAAGCGTTGTGAGCTGTGTGCTGCACTAGCAGCAATTTGAAAGAATGCCGTGGTGCTTCATGTGACTCACAGTTTGTTAGCCTTCACCCTCCCACTGTTGGTGGTGTCATGTGACCAGGGGAATCCTACAACTATGGAATTGTCCACAACTAAATCATTATCAGAGATCTGATCTCAAGACAGCCAATTTATCTATTTGTACCAATTTATTTCTTTATTTGTTGTGTTTTGAACTGGTCATTTAAACCAGTCTGACCCAGCGACGTACATTGCAATCAACTAAAAGTATAGACACCAGTATACTTCTAAAATGGTTTGAAAGCTACAATAGGAGGCATTTAGAGTAGCATGCAGGGCAGAGTTTTAAAAGGTTAGAAGACAGAGGCAGAGAGGGAAAGAGAGTGGCAGAGATTTAGAGAGAGAGATAGAGAGAGAGAGAGGTGTGTGGGGGGTCATTGTGAGTTCGTCCTGGATTATATGTGGGCAGCACATTTTACAAAGAACCACAGAAACTCCAGAACTAATGCAGACTTTCTGTTCGAGTGTGTCTTAGATCACATATGTGTGTGTGCATGTCTGAACTATCTGTTCTACAGTGTATAACTGGGATGGTGTTTCTAGATGGCTCTTGGCCATATAGATATTCAGCCACACGTAATTGTAAACATGACAAATATTGGATTTGTGATGATTATTAGCAAAAGTAAAACATATGTAGGTCAAGTTAACTGGACTGGCAAAATGAATGACCGATGTCTTTGACATAGCTAGCTAGATTTGCTTAAGTGTTTTTGACCGTATGAAGTTTGTCCATCATAGATGATAAATGGCTTCAAATGCTTCCATTTTCTTTCTGCATAACAATATATTTTCATCAGAAATATTCTTGAAATTATCATAAAATATCTACTCTTCAAATGTGATGTCAGTTGGAAAAACTCTAAAACTCTAAAAAAAAAATCTGGAAAATAGCTTTTATTTCAGAGACAAATTTGCTTCACAACACCCTGCATGTACCACTCAACCATGAATGTATTAAATATACATTTTATCTCTAAATCATCTCTATGTACTGGAAACCAGTCTCAGGCAGTGTATTCCTAATCATTTTGAGTAACAACTTTTTGCGAGGGAGCTTTTGGGACATTAGATTCTTCTATAAACTTCTCTAGAAAGGAACATCACTTCACTATTGATGACCCGTTTAACCATTCACATTGTTCACACTGTGCACTGTGCGCTGTGCTGTGTTCACAGATTATAAGGGGCCACTTTACTTTACTGTATTTTACTTTAATTAGGCACACATTTTGAAAAATCAGGTGGAATCCCTATTTAAAGTTGATGTTTAGTGGGGTTTTTTGAGAGAGGTATTGCCTTGTGTGTGTGAAAGTGTTTTCTCTGTTTTCCTGAATTAACTCGATGTGTCGATCTCAGCGTGGGTGTGTGTGTATTTGTGAATGGGCGCCTAAGAACCAAATTGATGACCCACGCTGGCCTCAACTCAGACAACTGAGGGCAAGGATTCTGAAAGATGCAGTGGGAGATTGATTAGCTGCTTTCATAGTTCCATGGGAAATGATGAGAAAATCAATGGGTTGGACAGACGTCTCACCATTGACCCTCCACCAGACAGTCTTGCTCCACCTTGTTCTCCGGCGCTGCTCTGATTTAGTGTCGAGGACAACAGTGGAGCATCTTCTCATTTCTTCTCTGCAGCAAGTTCTTCTGTGGTGTTGATGAGGTCATACTCTGTACACCAAACTGTGAAAAGCTCATGGAGATTTTTTTCATGTATTTGAAAGCACTGTACACCGAAATAAGAACTAGGAAACAAATGTATCCAGCTAACCAGGGGAGTAGAAATGAAACAGCGTGTCATGATGCATTGATCTTAATGTGGGAACTTGACTGCATCTATTTTGGAATGGTGGAATCGATTCTAATTATAATTTTGAATCAACATGCGCTCAAAACTTAAATGTTTCTTAAATGTGATCTGCTGCTTTTACCATTTTTTTAACCTACTCTATAAATATTTGTATAAATACTGTATAAATACTCTACTAAAGCCATAGCTCCTAAATGAGGTTGTGCTCGTTTCAACTTTATAAAATTGGAAAAGCTCATTTTTTAGAAAAAGGGTTCTGTCCATGTCCTTTCTAATCCCTCAACATACAAACAGTGCAATTGTAAGGGTACATTAAACACTATGTTCAGATTTTCTCAGAAAAGGCACATATTAATACCTATTCCTCAGGGATGCACCAATACAGGACATCTGGGCAAATATCCATATCTGATATTTTCAAGTATATGCTTGCTCACAGTATTGTGCCATATTCCACTTCAATTAAATGTGGTACAGTTATATTGCCTTAATAAACACTTTCATGTTCTCGCATTTTGGATCATTTTAAAATCATGGTCAAATTTGAGATTTTATGTCTTGTCATTTGTGATAATTAATGATAATTGACTAATTTATACCTGTTCATCCCACCCTTAACTGCTGTATGCTGTGAATTAGTGTAAGAGCCATACTGATACAGGACTGGTAATAAACCCCTACCTGCTGGTGCTCCACCTCACTGTTAGATATTGTAGGCCACACATTGTGTAAACAATCCACTTGCCCTCACTCAGAGGCCTTGCTAAACATAAAGCTCTACTATTATCCATATCATTTTTTGAAAGCCTGCTGTAGATAAAATATGCTGTAGTACGGGCTCTACCAGCTTCCCTTGCTTAGCTCTTTATGATGGGTAAAGGTAGAAATGCACACATTTATTAACAAATGTATAAAGATATATGAACATGCTCAACATGTTTTATAATGTTGCTTCTGATTGAGGTTAAAACCATGCTTCAACACTCTTTTGTTGATATTATCAATCTAAATTAATGTACTGGCAATTGAATTAATTTGTTGTTGAAAGCTCAAGCTGAGATTTTACTGGGACACAGCACATAAATACTGGGGCATGTGCCCCAGTGAAAGGGGTCTAGCGACGCCCCTGCCCTCACTGGACAGATTCTGCTACTACATCCTACTTTGTAAATAGGCGCAGACGTATATTTCCATTTTTAGCTTTTATTTTTAAACACAAAAAGGCATGAGGGCCAAAGCACAAACAAAACCAAACTCAGGAGCCCGGACGGGAGTAAACTCAAAACAAAGAGTCAGAGCTTATGTTATAAAAAGCACTGGACCCGTGGCCCTCATGCACTCAACATACATTTATAACTCATACTCGTCTTAGTCTTATCAGGCTTTGCCATCTCAGTAACGGATCACAGACCTTTGTGCCCAGCACTAATTGTGTGAACTGCGAGTCGGCAGTATTAATTGCTTCCTTCTATATTAGTCACTGTCCTGGAGTAAACAAGGCGAGCGCGATGAGGCCATTATGTAATGAGCTCTTTGTAGACACGTTGTTCTGGCCCTGAAATGTCAGACAGGTAATAATAGTCCAAAATGTCAGGTGAAAATGGCAGAGATTCAGTAATGAGGCAGAGCAAACACTGCCCACCAGCACCGTGACGAAGAGTGGCACATTCTTCCACTGCGTGAGGAAGCAATGATGGCAGGTTTGAGTGAGAGAGGTCAAGAGCTACAGGCCCAACAAGCTACAGTTACAGTATCAGACAAAAAAGTAAAAAAAAAAAAAAGTTTAGACTCATGTAACTGAACATCAATAATACACAAGGGAGTGTCATACATGGGAGTGTCATACATAAGAGCACTGTACCATTGGTTTTCCATTGGTACCACTGAGCACATATTTAAGTGTATTTTTATTAGATCATGATTTTTTTATTTGATTGTGATGACACAAAGAAGTTCCTGCGTCGCTGGCAGCCCACTGCTTGAATGGGTTAAATGCAGATGAATCAAGTATTTTGGTCCAGGATCAATATAGTATATAAAATAAATAAATAAATGCAACTATGCAGATTCACACTAGGCCTAGTTGTCCAGCACTGTGCCAGAGCACAGTTGTGCCCCCTCTCCACACCCCTGCTGGCCTACATTGTTATTGCACTTGACGCTCCAGACCTGAGCTTGGTTATGTATCATGATGTGACTATTTGTGTTTAAGAAAAGCACCCTCATACAACACAGTGGAGCTCATGATTGTACTTGGTGGCCCAGTTGGAGTCGTATCGGGTGTGGAGACGCATAGCCTTCTCAGAGCCTCCAAGATTTAGTGATCATGCAATGCAGCAATTTTCAGTTAATTATGTTGCACAATTTTTTTATGCAGGAGGGAGTAGATGTTGAGGGGCTTTATTCGCCGAGTCACATTCATCAATTAGATGAGAACCAAACCTGTTATTAGCCCATGTTTGTAAAATGTGACAGTTGCATCACTGAAATTATGTTTGAGTTCATGGTTAGTGATCACACTTGATCCAGAGGCTGAAACATGCCCGAACCTTCTTCAAGCAAGACAAGGCACAATTCAAGGCAATCCCAAATTAACAGGATTTTTCTTTATTTGGCATCTCTCAGTGTGAGCAGACCCTAAATGGGCTCATAATCTTATGGATATCTGTGTGTGATCTGATGGTGGTGTACTCACTTCATATATGACAGAATCTTAGTCTTCTAGCAACTCTCAATTTTAAGTCTTGGCTTGCTTGTGTTAGGGACATGTTTTCATATGGACTACAAAACACTCTGGATGTCTCTCTGGATAAGAGCATCTGCTAAATGCTGTACATGTAAATGTAAATATATACACTAATTGCGATAGAGAATTACCTATACATTTGTAGGTAGCTACCTCAAGGCAAAGGGGACGGGACTACTTTGACGAATATCAGAAGGTTGCGGGTTCGAATTCCAGGACTGCCTGTGGTACCAATGAGGTACACTTGGACCAGAAGGTCATGGGTTCGAGTCCTACCTTCAGCATACCACCACTGGGTTCCTGAGCAAGACCCTTAACCCCAAGTTGCTCCAGGGAGTCTGCCCCCTGTAGTTAGGGAATGGAAGTCACTTTGGATAAAAGCGTCTGATAAACGCCATAAATGTAAATGTACTGTAAAGATTTGGGACACATAAAAAACATATCAGAGATTATTGGATTTGTGTTAGATTAGTTTTGCCTGCTTGTGTGCTTGGCACTACGATAGGTTAAAAGGGGGCAAAATTGTATTTTCTGTATTTTATATTATAGGCATAGCAAGATTTACTGTACATAACATATATAAATACTAGAGGTGTTGAATTGATGAGTTAATTTCAATCAATTAATCACAGAAAAAAAAATACAGAAAAAAATTAGAGCTGATTAATCGCACTACGTGTTCTGGTGCGAACAGTGTTCTGTCTAAACATGCTGCCCATCGGGATGTGCTCCCATGCCCTTCTGCACACGTGCAGTTCCACAGTCTTGGCATTCAGAGCCACAAACATAAATCTGTGCTGCCTCGGGACTCTGGCAGCTGTATAAACTTCAAGGGAGCATTTTTCCACAGAGTAGCATGAATCAGAACACCCTGCTTCACAGTAGCATTTCTCAGTGTTAGAACCTGACTGTATAAACCGGCTCTCTGCACCTCTGAAGATCTGTCTCTCTATCTAGGCTCTTCTCATTTAAATACAATGTATTTTCCTCGGATTATGCATATCATTTCTCATCATTATCAGTGCTGAACTGACTGTATAAACTGTATGAACTGTATAAGCTTCAAGGCAGCATCAGAACACCCATGCTTGAATGAATATTGCCTTCAACTGCACCTTAGAGATGGACTTAGTTCTATCACTGTTCTTACTGAAGCCTTTTTTATTTCTTCCCCTCAGCATATTAGGTCATATTTTTGATTGCTGTGACCATTACTGTAGGAACAGAGCAGGAACAGTTATTAAATAAATGAGACATTGAAAGTCTGTAATGTTTATTATTTATTCACTCATATGACAAAATTGGTTAATATATATATATATATATATGATACTGTATGAATACTGTAACGATCTAAAACAGTCCAAAACAAGAAAAAAATCTGCAAGCCCCGACTGCATTCCCTCTTTGCCAGGACCAGTGTTTAAAGTGGTTGTTAAAATGTTTGCCTGTGTGAAGAGCTGCTTCTAAACTGTTGCTCAGAGAGGGAAATGGGAAACGGTGTTGATAAATGACGGCAAGCCTTGAGAAGGGCCTGTTTCAGTGTGCAGCTGTTACGTGGCGGTGTTTGCTCGCTCGACGAGCCCTTCGTTACCACTCCACTCTGTTATCACCATCCTGTTTAGAAGGCAAACAGAAGCTTCCCTGTGCATGCGTCTCTCGCCCACTGCCAAACAGCCCTTTGTGCAGTTTCTAGAAAGCGCTTTTTGCTCGTCTGCATCACTGAACTCTTCTTCATAACATACTGTACTACTGAATTCAAAACAGTCATTATAATAAAATTATACATATTTGAATATTTAAACTGGTTTTCTTTTATTTTAGTATCACTGATTTACAGTTACAATACCAGGCACTCCTGTTCACATTTTGTCACATTTTAGGTATGTCACATAAACAGGTATTCTCTTTTTAATCTGAGAATTCTTTTCCACTTCTCTGTTTCTAGTTTTCTGCTTCTAATTCTAATACTCCTAGGTCTCGCACGCACAGCATCATATGCTCCCGTGCATTAATAATGTATGTGTATATGGTACAATACTATCATTCTGGAAGGTTTTCATTCTCCTCACTCTGTAATCCTGTGAAACGCATGTATAGTGCAATATTACCCATCCTGTAGGGTTTACATACACGTCCCTCTTTTATATTACACTTCTGCATTGTCTAGTTACTGTATTGTCTTGGATTAACATCCCATTCACTGTTACACTGCTGTATTGTCTATTTATTGTACTGTTTCTGTCATTGCTTGCACTTTAATCAATGGTGTACGTTAAGTGTCCATTTGTTATATAGCAGACAGTGTGAATAGTATGAAATTCTTCCTCCGTATTTAACCCATTCACCAAGTGAAGCAGAGGACATCCAGGAACACAGTGCCCAGGGAGCAGTGTGTGTGTGGGGGGGTGGGGGAAGAGAAGTGTGTGGGGATGGTACTCGAGGGAACCTCAGAGGTGCCTCTAGGAGTAATGGGATGCAAACCCACAAACCTTCGGGTCGCGGGGGCAACGCTCTAACCACTAGGTTATCAGCTGCCCTTGAACCTTGATGTTTTAAATCTGCACACAGATTTCCAATAATATGCAGCTCTGGGGACAATGAAGGCCATTTCAAAGCAGTTCAAGGTGTGTTTTAATACACAATCTCTTTTCTCCAGTTTCTTCACTGGCTATAGCTTTCAGAGTTGGTTGATATTTGGGAGAATCTCCACCACATTTCCTGGATCACTGGATGCCACACAACGCCAAAGCATATTAGATCCACCCTCATGTTAAACAGCTGGCAGGGCAGTCTTTTATTCCATGCATTGGAAACGGACTTGGAATGAGTCCACTGTAGATGTTTGGATAGCGCTGCATGGTGGGCCTGAGCATCACTATCCCCCTGCCAGCCTGTAGGTTGCCATTTTTTTCAGAGATTTTTGATTGTGTACAAAAATGCGTAGAAATGTGCCATATATAAGTTGGTCCTATGCAGATGTTGCATTACAATTTTTTTCAAAAAACGTGACATTTGACCAACATGGCTTGGTATGCTGAACATTAAGCTGCCCTTCCCAGGAAAAAAGAGGCCTAGCCCAGGGCCGGAAAAACAGGTGTGTCCCAATATTTTTGTCCACAGTGTTTTTTTATCCTCGTTTATTCATTATCTGAGCTGCTTATCTTAACCAGGGTCACAAAGGGAGACTGTCCCAGCACTTATAGGACGAAAGATATAGAAACACCCTGGACAGGTTGACAGTCCATCACAGGGCAGACACACAAACACATTCACACACACACACACACACACACACACACACACACACAGTAAGGGGCAATGTAGCATCTCCAATTTGCAATTCACCTGACATGCATGTCTTTGAACTGTGGGAAGAAAACAGAGCTCCTGGTGCATACCTGCATGGATCAAGGCCAGTGATGAATATATGTATGTCTTTGGACAGCATGTTTTTGGACAGCAACAACATCATAGTAATATTTTATATGTATATATATATAAGGGTACATATATATAAGGGCTGTTAAAAATAACGCGTTAACTATTTGCATTCATTTCTTTTCTATAACGCTTTAAAATAAATTGATTGCGTGATTAATTTGAAAATTAAACGCACCTCTGCATTGCAGTACCACACTATCAGTGGGGGCAGTATTACGCTGCACCAGCGACCAGCATGTCAGAAGAAGAAGTCCAAGCACGAGCCTGAGCCCAAAGCTCTCTTCCACCCAGAACCGAAGAAACTCACACGTTAAACCTCACCAAGCTGTCCCATTATTTTCGACCCAAAGAACTTCCGAGCGGCATAGCTCCACCGCGCAAGCACCAATCAGCATCTAATGCATTGACACTTGACCGGAACTAAGTTTACCCTACGATTACGTATTTCCTGTTTTCGTGAAAAAAGTCCATGCTGCTGCTCAGTAAACACACGCTGTTAAATTGACAATTTCGTTTTAATCTACTACCAGTGGGAGATTTGGACAAGACAGGGGTAATATATGTGCTTTGCAAAAGTAAATTCAGTTACCACCAAAGCACTACATCAGTATCATATCACCTCAAGGCGATGTTTACCCAGTTTTTATCTCACAGTTTATCGCGATTCATTTTTTTCTAGATTTGCGATTAACTAGTTAGTTTTAATATATATATATATATATATATATACACACTATATGATAAACAATCTTGAATCTCTATTATATCATAGCATGTTTTGTGAATCTATAATGATTAATGGACCAATACAAATGGTCAGAAATGACTTGACATAAAAACTGTAACTCTGTAAAGTTTCTATTTTTTGTAGACAACCATTTAGCTGCACAATTTCTGAGTTATTTGTTAAGCCTTTAGGCTAAATGTCACTTTAAACGCTCTAAGCTTTTTTATCAGCTGAAGGAGCTCTTTGAGACGTCGCGTTTCAGGAGGAAATTACAGTCACTTTGTGAACGGCATGTTCCATTTGCTCTTCATGGCATCACTTGGAGGATCTATTCTTAGAGCTTTGTATTTTCTCCAGCAGGATTCCTAGCAATATCGGTCTCTCCAGTGATCACGTGACCACTGTGCGGCAAATGAGCCAGAAATGTGTTCATGGATAGTCATCAAGCATCAAGCATGCGAGTATGAGGCGCCTTCAGTATAAATGTTAAGACGTGACAGCTTTTTTTCATTGTGTTCAATTGACTGATAATAGATACACTATATGAACAAAAGTACTGGGACGCCATTCTACCAACAGGAATGTTGCATTCAAATCCATAGACTTTAATAAGGAGTTGGTCCCCCTTTGCAGCTATAACAGCTTCCACTCTTCTTGGAAGGCTTTCCTCAAGATTTTGGAGTTTCTGTGGGAATTTGTGCCCATTCTTTCTAAAGCATTTATGAGGACACTGATGTTGGACCATGGTTATCTTGGGTATCTTTGGTTGACAGGGTGCTTCCCACAACATCAGGATTATTATTTGGTCCCCAGTGGAAAGCAGAGCAGTCACACACGTTGTAGAACTCATCCGCAGGTTTATAACGCACAATAAAAATGTCCGTTGTAATACTTTGTTGCTTTCCTGAGCCGGGCCATGCTGTAGGCTAAACTGCATATCTTGTGTACGTGTGCTCATCCTCCTCTCTCCTTATTTCCTCTCGGCTGCCTGACCTGCCCTCATTCAGTCTCTGCTTACTAATTAGAGCTGTGCTGGAGACACGTGACCACTTGCCGGGGATACAGTATGCCTGTGGGTGTTTTACGAGACGTGTGCTGTGCTGAATTTGCATTCCCCCCCTCCTTTTTTTTTACCCAAAGTCTTGGTGTCTTTGCCTTCTGGCTAAAAAACTAATCTGAGTGAGAAGAAAGAGAGTGGCAGGTATGAACCTCGGATTTTCAATGAGCTATTGAACATTTTTAGTCCTTCCTTTGGAAAGCACATGCTTTGTCTTTCCTTCTCAATAGCCAGGTTTCCACCCAGCTGTCAAATTAAATTTTAAACGGGTAGCTGGCTTGGGCTGCGTTTCCATCAGCTGCAAGAGAATAACAGGCTAAACCATTGTGTGTCCTCTCGAATTCTTCTATCGTTATGTTGATAATGTTAAAATAAGGGGTAAATCTGAATAGCTTTGGGTACTAGTGACGTTTGACTGAGGGACAATAGGAGAGAAATAAAGAGTTGATTCCTTCTCGTTTTTGTTTGCAAAGCGGTTACAACTGGTTGAAATGCTGTGAGATGGGGAAAGTCCCTAATCCTAATCCAAACCCAAACCCAAACACTAACCCTAACCCTAAACCTAACCCTAACCTTAACCCTAACCGTGATCCTTAACCCTAAACCCTAACCCTAACACTAACCCTAACACTAAGCCTAACCCTAAACCTAACCCTAACCCTAACCCCTACTCCCTAACCCTAAACCCTAACCCTAAGCCTAACCCTAAACCTAACCCTAACCTTAACCCTAACCGTGATCCTTAACCCTAAACCCTAAACCCTAAACCCTAAACCCTAACCCTAAACCCTAACCCTAACACTAACACTAACCCTAACCCTAACCCTAACCCTAAACCTAACCTTAACCCTAACCCCTACTCCCTAACACTAACCCAAACACTAACCCTAACCTTAACCCAACAGTCACCAGATAGCGCAGATACTGGCGGTGTTATGCACTGTGTATTAAAATACAGCGTAGTGAAGTGTTATCCTAGCACGAAAAAGTGAAGTGTTGTCCTAGCATGAAAAAAAAAACCCTAAATAGTGATCACAGCACGTATTTTAATTAAATTGTATTTCATGATGGCTGCATGAAAAGTAATGAGATCGGGTTGCTTAGCTAGGGGTGCTCAGATCTGGTAATTGAGGGTTGCTGTCCAGCCCAGTTTGGTTCTTCTCCTCTTCAAACACACTCGCTACACCTGGCGATTAACAGGCGAGTTGAATCAGGTGTGTCTGAGCTGGGAAATCACCAAACCTCCTCCAGGGCCAGATTTGGACCTGCTCTTGGCACCAGGCTGCCCGTTTAAACTCTGTTGATTTGACAAGTGGTGAGAAGGCAACAGCGTGGCAGACTCCAGAAATAGGTTGAGATGTTTCTTTTTATGCTCCAGGGTAAAATCGAAGCAGCAACTTGCATCCACATCGATGACGAGTTTCTACATAACCCCCCTCTCCACACACACACACACACATACATCGTTTATACACCGCGCTTGTTCTTTGACCTTCTGTCAGCTTTGACGAGCCTTTTAAGACAAAAAAATTTTCCCCCACATGCGGGGTCCCTCTGATGTGAAGTGTTGGAAAAACTCCACTGGCGTGGAACAAAGGAGCGCCGCGTTTGGCTCGAATGCTGACGGCAACTGCTGGAGCGAGGCATTATTGCTGCCGGCGCTCCGTTCGCCCGCTTCAGACGGGTGACCTGCCACTGTCAATCCTCTTCTCGTCAATGACACCGGCGCAAACACACCTCGCTGACTGATGCGAACCTCTGATAGACATCATGTCATGCCGAGCTAACCTTGTGACATGTTAGGGCTGAGGATGCAGTCAGGCTTTCCAGTGTTTCTGCCATTTCACCGAGACAGGGTTTGATTGAAGGTGAGCTAGTTAATTAGCTTCTTTTATCCTGCATTTTAATGAAATATTTAAAGTGAAAGTGAAAGCAGTTGGGGTGGTGTTTCTTTTTTATGAAGTGACTGCCTCAGGGAGATCAACCAGTGCATTATTTTATTTTTTTATCCTGTCCCAGTTTCAACTCTCACAACCAAAAGTACCTTTAAACTGTACTAATACTTCATCCAAGTATGTTCCAACAATCACCTCACTGTTTTCGTATGCATATTTTAAAAGCATGGGGAAAAATGGGCCCTCAACAATGTTGCAAAGAGAGGCACAAATTTTAGTGTTATAATTTACCCCATAAGGGGCTAGATAACTTGTGACATTTGTGACGAAATGGTAAAATCGTGTAAATACAATAAATTCAACACATCTTTGATTGAATCTGAATAACTAAATATACAAAACAGATCCATATATGATTTTAGAGTTTGGAGTTCATATGGAGTGTTTAGAGTTTGGAGTTCATATGGAGACTTGAGAATTTTTGTTTTTACTTTGGTAGGTTCAAATCTGGTTGTGTGGAGACCTCGCCACAGGATGTTTTTCACAGTGAGTTGGTTATATGCTTCAGAATGGTGCTATTTTACAGCCAGCAAGAGGGTCATTAAAAGATGTGTGAAGTCTATATAGGTGTGAATTCTGTGACTCAGTAACCAAGAAACACTTGAGATGAAACAAGTGGTCTGATTGCTGTGCAAATGATGTTGTAATGGGTGTAAAAGGCATGCTATATTGTACATATCTAAACTCTCCCTGTCTCTCTCTCTCTCCCTCTATATAAATAGATATATCAGGCTTGTCACGATACTGAACTCGCTACTGATACTAAGGATGGTGCTCGATACTATTTTCGATACTGCAGGGAGAGAAAAAAGAAACACAGGAACTTTTTAATAAATAATTTAAAGTGTGCTCAGGGGACATCGCGCCAGTTCTCTGTGGAGGAGAGCTTCACGACCGGCCTCGTTTAATAGGTCTTGGGGAGCTGGAGATCCCGAGCTACAGGGCAAAATGATCCGTTTTAACCGGCTCAGAACTTGGCAGCGCATTTAAGTGTGCACTTCGCTTTCTTTTCTCCCTGCCCTCCATAGAGAACAATGGGGGATGGTTTTGGGCTAATAACTCTGGATCCCCATGGGCTAGGGGGGCAAAGTTGGAAAGGTCTCACGGAAATCTACTGGCATGTCAGGTTTGGCGTGGCTGGGACTGACGCACCAGTTCTGCAGGGAGGACAGCTTCACCACCGGCCACGTTTGTAGGTCTGGGGGAGCTGAGGGTCTGTGTAAAATTCTGCGGTGCTAGGTTGTTCCCCAGCCGAGCTACGTGGCAAAATGTAAACACTGGGTCCTCCAGGTAGCCAGGGGGGAGGGGCTGCCCGCTGCAATGC
>JBBPCY010000032.1:14049232-14064294 GCA_037974405.1 Brachyalestes nurse | reverse complement strand
TAACTAATGACTGTAAGACTGTCTCTGTAACTAATGACTGTAAGACTGTCTCTGTAACTAACGACTGTAAGACTGTCCCTGTAACTAATGACTGTAAGTCACTCTGGATAAGGGCATCTGCCAAAGTTTGGGCATCGTAAATTTGTTTTACCTGTAATTACACTTTTCGTTTAGTTAGGAACATTTCAGTTAAGTGTGACCCACTAGAGCTACTAGCCTAACGTTCTTTGTTGTTGTTTTTGTAAAAGCTGTAGTAAACACATCCAAACAGGCCAACATTGTGTTCAAATCCTCTAAAAGAAAGACCCCAGCCTTGCCTGGACAATGATATTCTGTTCTATAATAAAAACACATTATAGAACCCAATTACATTCCATCATCTCCCCACTAACATCTATGTTAGTGTCTTTAAATAGTAAATAGTGTCCTTTTCTTACAGGATTAATACTTTGTTAATCATACTTTTCAGTAATTACATAGAGAACAATGCAGAGTGGCTGAGTTTGCACCTGGTCCTGGTCATTTAAGGTCTCCCCCTGCAAGTTTGTGTTGGTTTAAGAGAGTCATCAGGGCTGGCTCTGAGTCATGTTTACATGTGTACCGTCTCACTAAAGAGGTTGGAATGTCTTGTACCATTTTTTATATAAAAAGAAATAAATAAACAAGGGAAGCCAGTAAATTCCTTAAACACGTATTCACATTTGTGTGGCCTTAGGCCCAGGAGGTGGCTGAGCAACAGATGCGACTGTGGACTGAGAGGACTGATCATTATATTGTTTGTGTCCAGGAGCTCTAATGGCTAGCGGAGGTTCAGTTGTCAGTGCCGGCGCAGCAGAGGGAGTCACAGTAACCTAGACAACACTAAGCGAAATGAGTAAACTGCCAGACGGAAACACAGACAGGTAGTCTGAACAGAGGAAGCCTTAGACATTCTGGCAGACGCACACTCAGCCAGCCCTGGAACAACACACACAAACACATACACACACACACACACACACACACACGTACAGCCCCACCCCACTCTGAAGTTTGCAGGTTGCTAGGCAACCCGAGCATATCTTACACATCAGAAAGGCAGGAGAGGTGATGCGGCGATCGGTCTCATCCACAAGGATAGGTTGCCATTCCATCTCTCTCTCTCTCTCTCTCTCTCTCTCTCTCTCTCTCTCTCTCTCTCTCGCTGCAGTCTGTCCATCAGAAATCTCATTATTGTTGCTTGTGTGTATATCCCAGCGCCTCATTAGCAGGCTTCCAGAGAGACAGAGGACACCGTGTCTGAACTTCTGTACCAATTTGTCTGCCTCCATCTCGCTCGGTGTCTGCGAACCGTGTTTCCCAGAGTGCATTAGGGCCGTCCTCCAGCCAGCGGAATAAGGAAAGAAGGCTGAGGTTCAGGGGTGACAAGTCAAACTGGAGGATCATGAGAAATGAGCTAGGGCCTCATCGCTGGGTCACACTCCATTTTTATATTTGAGAAGCACTGTGTGTGCGTACACGTGTGTGCGTGTGACGTGACGCTGTGTAACTGTCACAGTGACAACAATCACAATCCTAAAACTGCAACTGGGAGATATCAGCTGTGTTAGTCTTAACTGTGCAGTCTGTGTTGGACATCACATGCCCAGCTCTATGAAAACTGTTGTATTTCTCCATATTTAGGAAGGGTGGTTTGGTTTTACCACCAGAACAGCTTTTGTGTGCATCAATGAAAGGGAGGAAACCAGCTGGATCTTACGAATGCTTGTATTTTCATCCTTTTTTTATTTTCAGTTTCATTTTGGTAGTGTAGGAACTAAATGACCTGAAAGACAACTTCTGTATGTGGAGAGGTCCTGATGGTGGTAAAACTCTGCTATGCTAACAATGAAATGCGAAAAGTGCGTATTTCTAAATAAGAAACTCTGGAGCCAATGTCTTATTCTGATTATGACATATACATCCAGGGAAGCTGTGTCTAAATCTGAAATATGAATGTAGTAAGAAAATTACTCCATATATGATTCCATATAGCAATGTTAATCTACAGAGCATTCGTGGAAATTAGTCATTTTCCAAGGGGATTGTACTTATATATCTGTTTATGGCGTTCAGTCTGAGTGGACACATGACTCTTAAAAGCCAGTGCAGGGTGGTGATGAGAACAAAGCTTGCCTTTTTATTGAGTCAGTTCATTAAATCATTGTTTATCAATATAATTAGGGACAATAAATTACTGAATGTAAGTGAAGTTCATGTTTGTATAGGTCCACAAGGATGAGTGACCTCTCAGTCACTCATGGACATGGACAGTAATTGCTACTGTGGTTTATACATCTTAACTCAACTGACCATTATACAGCTGCGTGCAAAAGTTTAAACACACTATGGTACTTTTTAAACAATTTTTGTGCAGAACTTCCAACTTTTGTTTATTTACTGAATGAAATATATAGAAAACATAACCACGAAATATACTGTGTACTGTAACTTTTACAGAGACCACATTTTATGGTTTATGTTCAATTCAGCAAATAAACAGTTACTGTGAAGAGATGTGTTCTGTGTAGACGGTGTTCTGATTTTGCCTTAAAAAATGAACAAAATGTGTAATTTGACCAGGGGCACGCAGACTTTGGCAAACTTTGTTGCGACCAGCATGAAGAAGCATAAAAATCTGTTCTGTTTTTCAGTTCCCTTATGGCAAAAAAAAGTACTTTTAATAGATTAAATCTGTTTTGGAATGACACATTTGTGAGTGTACACACAGTAACCTGGTCTTAGTGTGTATCTTTTTAGCATATTTGAATCAGTCTAGCTTCTCCTGTATGTTTTGATCTAAACTAAACCAGTCCTGTTGTAAATCTACATAAGTACCGCACTGACGTTCATTCACCTGGATCTAAGCTGACTGTTTTATTTCTCTGTAGGTAAACGAAATCTACAATGACCGTTCCCTCGGAGCTCGGATCAATGTGGTTCTGGTTCGGATTGTCTTGGTAGATGCCAAAAAGGTAAATCATCCGTCCGTGTGTGTGTGTGTGTGTGTGTGTGTGTGTGTGTGTGTGTGTGTGTGTGTGCGCGCGCGCATGCGTGTTCCTTCCCTACTCATATCCTCCACAGCTACTAATGGTACATCTGAGACTAGTGCTCAGGCTTTCCCTGCAGAGTGATGGAGAGATTTAGTGCAGAGATGAAGGCTGTTTGCTGCAGGCTGAGCTCCTGTTTGCCTACTCCATGCTTGCACAGTCGGAAGAATACCAACATTATGCCAACCCAGCGAACCCTTTACTTTTCCTCAGATGTGCTTCAGATGATTCCCCAGCACTCAGGATCAGCCACTGGTTGGGTTCATTTCATGATAGCTTGACATGTCGCAATGGTAACAATTCCATACAGGAGCATTCTGTTTATCACGCACACACACACACACACACACACACACACACACACACACACACACACAGACACCCTGCCTGCTCGTACATCTATTCCCAGCCCCTTCGGCTGGGCGCTCACCAAGGCCTAGGGCTTGTTATTCCGGCGGACTGAGCAAGCGGGAACTAAAAGCATGGCATTCCCAGGGGAGTCTTTTCAAAGTCGCACACCTTCACAGTTCAGCACCAAAGCACACAGAATGCTGATGTTACGCAATTGGCTTCCGAACGCACCCCTTCCCCCTTTCCCGCTGGGACGCAGCAAAGTATTCTGGGAAGTAGATGCAAGATAAACAATCAATGATGGCCCTCCCTCATTCACAAGCGCAGAGCTGTAAGAGCCCCCCACCCTTCCTGCTCGCCGAAAGATGAGACGAGTCGGGAGGGTGCCACGGGATCGGGTAACATCCCGGCCGACCCATTTCTGCCACCGTGGACCTCAAAGGCTGGCCTGACCTTTGGCGTGCCCTCAGTGACACTCCCTGATTCTCGCAAAGGAACGCTCAGGAAATGGTTGTCTGTGGAAGCAGTAGGGAAATTCCACACATTTTTTTCTTCTAAATTTCTTCAGATGCTTGAGATAAACAAAGTGAATCAGTGGTTTTAAGGTGAAATGTTTGTCTGTAGAAAAACTCATAAACTCAGATTTCATCACAGCGATGGAACCAGGAGATATGATGCCCATAGCATCTCCTCTCCTGATGAGCTGTCTGTCTTCTTCCACTACTCCCTACATAAAGATTTTAGCCCTTAGAACTATCCTCTGGTTCTCGCACTGTCCTGAAACTTAATACCAAATGAAAGCGATGTAACGGAATGAAATACTAGTGAAAAAATTGTGGTAAATCTTTCATAATACTACTGTAAAACAGTGAGCATCTAGCTGTATGTTGATAACCAGACACAATAACTTTCTGAAAGGGATCCTTTAAAAGGCACGAAACTCCTCAGATGCCTGGTTCCATTCACCAACACTGTGAACAAATCTGACATGGCAAGTTACTCCATAACATCCAACCACAGTGAAAGACTTTCTTCACATCATAGTTGTTTAATTATGCAGGAATTTTGCACAATCAATGTCATTCTTCTTTAACGCGTTACACAAATCACACAGTTTAGTGGGATCAGATTTGAAACCTCAACCAAGACATGTTTGATATCACACAAGGCTAACACTCGTACCTCCAACATCCCAGTCCCCCCTAGAACCGCCAAGGGGGGTCATTTTGACCCCCCTGCTGCAATAGTGTCAGCGATGCTAAGATGTTATTTCTAGAGCTGTGAAGCGGCTCATTCCCATCTTGTTTTTAAAATAATAATGGAGACGTGACAAAATAAGTGTTTAAAATATATATTTTTGCGGGTTTTTTTCATTCACATCAACAGTGATCTCTCCTCCTTCCGACTCTCCCTCGCTCAGATCCTGGTACAATAGCCAGGCTTCTTTGGTCGTCATATATCTTTTGTATGGGTCCATGCCTTAAATTTTGCAGTATTTTAATAGATGGTGTGCTGTTGAAGTCGGATGACCTCACAAGCGGGCCGGTGGGAGGGGCGTGGCACGAAAAATGACAGCTGATCTAAATGAGGGGGTAAATATGACTCTTCGGCGGTTCTAGGTATAAATGGTCGTATTTATTTTTCTTTTTATCACACACTCACCAAAATCCACTAGAGGATTAATAAAACCATTTTAGGAAAAGTCATGAACCTAGAGATGTAGAAGTTTTATTTTAACAGAACTACAAGCATTTGCAAACGCCAGGGGGTAAAAATGACCCCCTTGGCGGTTCTAGTGGTAATGTAGCTAACAAGCAATACTAGTTTAAACCTTACCACTTAGCAAGAAGCAAACTGTGGACCTAAATCATCACACACATTCCTCGGGAGGTGCTGAGCTGTTTGTAATCTTGAGTAAGTTTAGTTTAAGTTTAAGATGTAAGTTTGAGAATCTTATGTGATGCTATAGGACAAATTATTACTCTAAAAAGGGCTAAAAGTACATACACAATTCAGTTTTCGATTCAGGTGGGCTTGTTAGTACTAGCACTTTTAGAAATACAGTGTAGATTTCATAGACATGCAGGGAAAAATAAAACATGAGAAAATGTCTTGGTTGATAACATCTGGGTTAAAAATAAACAATGTTTTGCCAAACTACTTCTTTAAACCTGCGCTCAGGAGGAGGTCGCTCATTCGGCCCCTTTCCCTTTTACTCAAGTTGAATTTTTAACCCAGGAAATGTATTTCAGTAGTAACAAATGACCATTTCCTCTTAGTTACATATTCTGACATCTTCATTTTTCATGTAATCCATCATTCTCTCGGCTTAATTTTGCAGTCGACCAGCTGCACCTTAAGTGCGTGTTCCTTCTACATGGCTGTGTGAGCTGTGTTTAAGGGGCTTGGCTTGTTCTGTGGAGGAGCCCAGGAATTTTTCACTTGACCTATAGCTCCAACACTCCCAACACCTTTCAGACAGCACGGCTTGTCACAGTTGTTTGGAACGACATGTCTAGGCAGCAGGGCTTTGGCACTTTCAGAATGATGCTGTATCCGTACACTGATTACATTCCACCAGTATTCCAGGCATACTGTACTTTACAAAAACCTGAATCAAATTCCATCCATACTGAACCAAATTGCAATGATGCTCCAATAATAATAATACTCCAGTAATAATGCCAATAACCCACTAATATGCCATCAGTATTTGAGTAATACTCTAGAAAGATTTCACAATTATCTCAGTGATAATCAAACAGTATGTAAGTCTAAATAAATGTGAAGCATCCATTTGTCATATGTGAACATACTACAGCACACAGTGTAAAATTCTTTCTCTGTATTCAACCTATTTAACCCATTCACCAAGTGAAGCAGGGGGCAGCCAGGAACACAGCACCCGAAAGGCAGTGTGTGGGGACAGTATCTTGCTGAAGGGTACCTCAGTGGTGCCACTGGCAGTCCTGGGATTCAAACCCGTGACCTTATGATTGCAGGGCAGATCCCTAACCACCAGGCCTCCAGCTGCCTCTGATGTAAACAATATTCTAGTTTCCAGTGATACATAACCAATACTTCCAATACTTAACCGATATTCTGGTAAAAACCCAAGCAATATTTAACCAGTGTCTAAGTGATACTTTGCCGATATTCCTGCGTTATCCCAGTGATACTCCACCAATATTCCAGTGATATTCCATCAAAATTCCATGTATGTTTCAGTGAAACTCCACCAGTATTCCAGGGATATTGTACTAACATTCTCCCATTACTCCATTAATATTTCACTGCTATTCCAGTGATATGTAACCAATACTTGACCAACATTCCAGTGATACGTAACCAATACTTAACCAATATTCAAGTGATACTGTGCCAGTATTCTCCAATTCTCCGAGTGATATTCCACTAATATTCCCATAGTTCCATCAATATTGTTCTGCCTGGGAAAGGGTCAGGATTGACAATTTTCAATAATAGTTTGTAGCAACAATAGAAGGTTAAAGATAAGTGCTACTTTAATAGTGATACTCATATTAATTACTGTTATAAAGATCTTGATCATCTTAGAATCTCATTATCATGTTTTCCATGGACAAGCAGTATGAGCTGGTGTTGCATTTGGCCTGAGGAACTATCTAAAGTCTTCATAAAGTAATTTGGGGATAGAATAATCATTTGGACCGGGCCCTGCCTTTTTGACCTTGCTGAACCCTCTGGTTTTTGAAGACCTTACGGTTTTGAGATGATGATGGTCTACGGGCTGCCAGTGAAAGCAGACAGTGATGACTGAGTCAGCGTCATGATCTCAGTGTGAGCTTTCCTTGCTGTAAGTGAGTGCCTCTGACAGTTTAACCTCCTGTGGTTCTTCTACAGTCCAGACGTTTGATGGGCTACTGTGGTCCTCCTAGGCAGTGGACCAGTGGGGTTGTGGAGATTGTCTTTGAGTGGACGGGTCACAGAGCGCGGAGGCAGATGGCGTCTCCTGAACTGATTTGGAGTGAGCGTCCCTCTGGCCATGTCTGGATTAAGCAGAATAATACAAACTGTCCCACATTTATCTACCAGCCAAATGGAGCAAAGCTCTTTCTCTCTGTCAGCTCTCTCCATTCTCTCACAGTCTCTCTGCCTCTCTCTATCTCTTTCTTGGTCTCTTTCTTATTCTCTCGCTTTTTCTTTCTTTCTTTTTTCGTTCTTTCTTTCTCTCACACTCCTCCTCTCTCTGTTTACCCTCTATATTCTCTTTGTTGTTTCACTAACTGTCTGTCTCTCTCTTTCTCTTTCACTTTTTCTTTCTTTCTTTCTTTCTCTCACACTACTACTCTCTCTCTAAATCTACTCTCTACAGTCTCAGTTTTCTCACAAACTGTCTCTCTTTCAATTTCTCTTTCTTTCTTTCTTTCTGTCTCTCTAGTTGTTTTTCTCTCTACTTTCTATATACATCCTATTCTTTCTCTATATCACTCTCTATATATATACCTCTCTCTCTCTCGTTCGCTCTGTCTGACTCTCGATCGCTGTTTCTCTCTTTCCCTCTCTCTGTCCTATTATTCCTATTCTAATGGCACACCCAGTCACTCAACGAGTCTCTCTCTCTCTCTCTTTTTCTCCTGTCCACACCCCCACTCCTCCACCGCTGTCTCAGCCCCAATCAGCATGCAGTCCAGCCTGCCTTGCCAGCAGGTTGTCCATCATCCCCAATTACTGTGGCAACCGTTGCCGCCGGCAGCGGCACACACTGATCAACCAAGTGACCCCGCACACCTCCAACAAGGTTTTAGCATTGCAGCTTCTCCTGCACATCTGTTTCATCAATAGAGAGGGAGATGGAGAGAGAGAAAGAGAGATAGAAAGAGAGAAACAGAGAGAGAGGTATTGCCTCATCTGACACACCCTCCACTGAGGCAGTGAGAAGTGTACATATCTGTAGAACTGTAGATTACAGAGACAGTCGGATAAAGTTAAATACCGCAATAATTGAATAATTCAGCTTGAAAATCACATTTACACCATTTTGCCCCCAGTTGCAGTTGCTTAATTTGTGTTAATGCAGCTAACAAGTAATGGAAGTTAGGCTTAGCAGGGTGCTAACTGCCTAACTCACGATAAACTTTAATCAAACCTCGCTGTAAAAAGCAGTAAAAAGTGGACAAAAGCCATCCTCTTGCTACTGTTTTATCAATGTGACATATTTGTGTCCAGACCTGACGTATGTAAAACCTGCAAAATGGTGAAAAATGATTTGCAAAGCCAACATTTCTAATAACATTTTGCCTTTTTCTATATTTATTGCATTTAGGGTTTCTGAACATTTGTATCAGTGTGATTCAGGATCACAGCAAACTTCAACTACTCATTTTTTATTTGAGTTAATTAAACTATATTCTTGTTGCTTTCATAGTAAACAATAATCAGATTGTCACTATTTTATATGTACGGATAACGGGTATATCGCCACCCCTGCTCTTGTCCAACTCACAACTTGGCAACCGTCTCCCTCTACTGGCCAGGATTGGTCACTGCATGATCATTTGGCTCTCAGATTTCATGAACCGAATAGAAAGTTGAAAGCGAGAGGGGGCACTTTCAGGACACACATCTGGAAAGGATCTCCTGTTTCTGGGACTCTCATGGACACGTCATTGCAGAAGTAGACAACATTCCTGCCTGATGTTTTACGTTGGTGCGTTTTTGAACGCTCCCTGCTGCCTGGAACTCCGTGCTTCAGACGGTGTTTATGAAAGTGATGTTTTTGAGTGGAGTGTTGGAGATGACAGTGAAAGAACTGCCAAATCTTCTGTCCAAGGAGAGAGAGGAGGCTCCAAAACTCAGCGTGAAGCGAGGCCTCAAGATGTTTTTTTTTTTTTTTTTTGCATTTATTGTTGTGATCTAAAAGAAAATGTGTTATTTATTTTGTACAGACTTGGATCCACAGATTATGGTGGTCAGATTTGTCTTATTTAGTCTCCTTCAAATGTTTCTTGTTCTGAAGATGCTGGAAACAACCTACGGATAAACCTCTTGATTCTGTTGCTTGTTGGACTCTTCATTGGTGTTTTCATTTTTTGTTTTTTTTCCCCAGGTACAGATAGATCAAATTTCTTCCAGATATCGGGAACTGATTGGAACAGCTGCTTTATTGAGCTTCAGCTGTGTCTCTTAGGCCTCGTTATGAAGGATGCAGCATGCAGTTAATGCAGTGCAGGAGATTCAGCAGAGTACACGGGCCTTTCACGCCTCGTGGCATGTTTACATAATCATACACTAAAAAATTTGTAGACACCTGATCATACAGATCAATAGGATCAATGTTTTTTTAGGTTTAGGTTATCTTTTTTTGCTGCGGGAACAGTCTTCACTCTTCTACGAAGGCTTCAGACTAGATTTCGAAACATTGTTGTGAGGAGTTGGTTGCATTCAGCCATGAGAGCAGGTACTGATCTTGAAATAGTTCTGGATCAACAAACGCCACTCCAATCCATGCCAAAATATTTTAGATGGAGCTCACTCCGGGAAAATAAGTGCACATGCTTTACTTTTTAATGCTCAGTGACAATTTTTTTTGTTTTAATTAATTGAATTTAACATATTGGCAGAGAAAATAGAACATAAAATGTTATATTTTTCCAATATGTTAAACTTTCCAATATGTTAAATTCACCCAACTGCCGGGATATCAGGTATCTGGTTTAAAAACATCCCTCACAAAGATACTGCTTTTCTTTCATTCTGAAAGCTTGTTAGAGTTGTTCAGGCCTAGTTACAGTTGCTAAGCTATGAGTGGACATTCAGTATTTAAGGGGGGAATTTAAAGAAAGGGGTGCTGATTTATTTGCAAAAGTGTTTTATCATGTTAAAGGGGTAATAGAAACACAGCATCAGATAGTAGTGAGATAAAAAGAATATTTTACTGTGAAATGTAGTGCAGTCTCAGATAATGAAAATACTTAGGAACATGTACTCTTTGTGAGTGAAATGTTGCAACCAAAAAGCAAATTTTAATTGAAACTCACTATATTAAGGACTGGATCAGCATTTTTATCCTGAAGCTGGCTGCATGCAAACATCCATATTTGTCGATTTACTTTACAGTTTAACCCCGAAGTAGTCGACACATGATGATAAAACACAATACAGTGTCTGAAACCTCATGAGCAAGTTTGTTGAACATTTACTTGTCCAATGCTAAAAGTGAAAATCATGCAAATTAGATTTTGCTCAAACCCTCAGAACTCTGATTTCAGTAAATATAAATGGTGTAAAACAGTCTAGAACCAGCATTTACCTTCAGAACTCAGAGTGTATCAGTAAACTCTGATTTCAGTAAATCTAAACAGTGTAAAACAGTCTAGAACCGGTGTTTACCCTCAGAACTCAGAGTGTATCAGTAAACTCTGATTTCAGTAAATATAAACAGTGTAAAACAGTCTAGAACCGGTGTTTGTTCTCCTACACTCTTGCTGTTTGCTGCTATTTCTCTCGCCACGCCGCCGCTCGGCCGCTCTCTGGAGCCCCTGCCTTTGCGGGTTTTCCCCTCCCACTTGTGAGCGGAGACTATCCTGAAAGTTCTCCAGGTTCAGAGTTCTTGGGTGTATTTTGTTTGTTTCTGAAACCTAAAATAAAAGAAATTTGTTCATTTTTGTTCTTTATGGTCATTTGTGTGTTTTTAGAACCCTAGTAGTGGCTGTTATTATTATTACATGGTTTTTAAATCACAATAACTTTGGTTCGACGTGACACAGGAACACCAAACAAAGCTCAGCGTGACATCTGACACCTCGAGCATCAACACAAAATAAGAGGAACTTCCATATAAGGAGTTGTTTTGCTGCATGACAATTTACAGTTTGTTGTGTTTCCAGCACAGATCCGTGCTGCTTGTGTTCTAAAGGCTAAGCGAGTGGTTGTTTCTCTGATTTCAGTCCATGAATCTGATTGAGTTGGGGAATCCGTCTCAGAGTCTAGAGAATGTGTGTCGTTGGGCGTTCGAGCAGCAGAGGAAGGACACCAACGACAAAGAGTATCACGACCACGCCATCTTCCTCACCCGCCAAGAGTTTGGGCCCACAGGGATGCAGGGTACGGCACACACACACACACACACACACACCTGACACACACATACACACACACACACCAAACCAACCATCCTCTTTCTCAGTGGACAGAGTTTGTCCCCCTTTTGCTACAGTAACAGCTTCCACTTTTCTTGGAATGTTTTACACTAGATGTTGGAACATTGTTGAGAGGATTTGATTGCATTCAGTAAGGTCAGATATTGGATATTAGTGAAGCTTTTCTATAGAGATTATACACCTAAAGCAGCAATGGACTATAGTGGGGGGGGGCTAATATGCTGTTGTTCAAATGAATGGTCCTCACATCTATTATACACTGGGTAACACATTTTTATACAAGGTCTGTTTCATTGCAATTTTTGATGTTTCTTAGTCAGGTTTTGCACCCTGATTCAGAAAATCACATCAGTTTTTTCCTACCTTCAGTGGTTCTAGAAGTGTTTTTTCATGTATATTTAGCATATACGAGCAATCCGCTTTAACCAGTATTCAAGGAATTTGCTAAATATTACACCACTGGGAGCAGCAACGTTTATTTTGCATGCACAAATAAAGTAATGATGCAAATAACCCTCAAAGCTCAAAGTTAACAAAAAGACCATGCCATCCGAGCCGCTAAGTTTTTTTTTCTAAAAATGACATTTATAACTAAACCCTTGAAGCTACATGATAATAAACATTACCACCGAAACACAACAGAATGTAATGAAAAAAAATTTTGTTGCCTGGTGTTATGAATCCAAGTCTGGCTCTTTTGCAGCTTTTTGTCTGTATATATTTGAGAATGTGTTTGTTAGAGTGTGTGAAAAGGTTGAAAGCCCTGAATCAGGTGCTCCTGTGTGTTTGTAGGCTACGCGCCTGTGACGGGTATGTGCCACCCGGTGAGAAGTTGCACTCTGAACCATGAGGACGGATTCTCCTCTGCCTTCGTAGTGGCCCACGAGACCGGCCATGTGTGAGTACCTGCCTGTGTGTGTGTGTGTGTGTGTGTGTGTAGATCTGGCTTTGTGGGTGTGTTGTTTCCATTTCACATAAATGCTGTAAATATAGTCTACGCAGTGATGTGTGTCTCAGGGGTGTGTAGTGAGGGGTGTGTAATGATGAGTGTGTTTCCTTTGGCCAGCTTCCAGACAGCAGCTCTCTGTTTTCAGTGGGGATCAGAAACAGCACAGGGAATGCAACACAGAAGCAAAATAAAAGAACATAATTGGAATAAACACAAACTCTACAAACGTAAACGAGTTTCTTTTTATCTTGGGTATATTAGATCTTTAGAACAAAGTTAGATTTATGTAGCTTATGTAAGGTTTAAGTAAAAAAAAAATAATAACAACACAAATTCTACTTTTTTTTCAGAAACATTAGAAGAGCAGAAAGACTGCTGTTTGGTTACTGAGGTTGAAGTCAGGATTGGATTTAGGCCCAGTGTTAAAGGTCAGGTTTAGGTTTAGGTGTAGCATTATTGATGTTAAGGTCCGGTTTAGGTTTAGGTGTAGCATTATTGATGTTCAAGTCAGGTTAAGATTTAGGTGTAGTGTTACTGAAGTTAAGGTCCGGTTTAGGTTTAGTATTATTGATGTTAAGGTCAGGTTTAGGTTTAGGTGTAGTGTTACTGAAGTTAAGGTCAGGTTTAGGTTTAGGTGTAGTATTAATGATGTTAAGGTCAGGTTTAGTTTCAGGTATAGCAATATTGAAGTTAAGATCAGGTTTGGGTTTAGGTGTCGCACTACTGAAGTTAAGATCCGGTTTAGGTTTAAGTATAGCATTATTGATGTTAAGGTCAGGTTTAGGTTTAGGTGTAGTGTTACTGAAGTTAAGGTCAGGTTTAGGTTTAGGTATAGCATTATTGAAATTAAGATCAGGTTTAGGTTTAGATGTAGGATTATTGAAGTTAAGGTAAGGATTAGGTTTAGTATTATTGATGTTAGGGTCAGGTTTAGGTTTATGTGTAGCATTATTGAAGTTAAGGTCAGGTTTAGATTTGGATGTAGCTTTATTGATGTTGAGGTCAGGTTTAGGTTTAGGTGTAGCATTATTGAAGTTAAGGTTAGGTTTAGGTGTAGCATTTTTGAAGTTATGTAACATCTGTTTGTGTGTGTGTGTGTGTGTTAGGCTGGGGATGGAGCATGATGGCCAGGGGAATCGGTGTGGGGACGAGGTGCAGATGGGTAGTATCATGGCTCCGCTGGTGCAGGCTGCCTTCCATCGTTTTCACTGGTCACGCTGCAGCCAACAGGAGCTGGGACGCTACTTACAGTGAGTCACACACGCACACACACACACACACACACACACACATATTTCAATACACACATATACAAAAGCTCTAGCTACAGCCAGCAGGTTCCACCCATAGTAATTTGAAGGCCCTCGCCCTTCTCTTTCACAGCTCTTATGACTGTTTGCGGGACGACCCGTTTGAGCACACGTGGGAGGAGCTCCCCCAGCTGCCCGGCCTGCACTACTCCATGAACGAACAGTGTCGCTTTGACTTCGGTACCGGATACATGATGTGCACAGCGGTGAGTGGCCAGCAGTCCGCAGACACTGCCACACCGTCCCCTCCCATTCAACAATGCATTATGGAGCAGTCATATGGCATCTTTAAGATTGCTATAAGCATGTATAACCCCACTGTGGCCATCAGCTCATGATAGCTTTCCTCATTCCAAGTCAGTCATCGGGTTCATTACAGAACGATGAAGAATGATCCCGCTGCGCTGTTATACATGCTGCCACTAGTAATGCATTATACGTGTGCGCAACTGTTTTACCAGCTGTTTTGGCTGCCATTAGCTGCCATTATAATATTAGATTTGAGATCTCTAATATTGTACCATTGAGATTTACATACCTTCTCAAAAACAGAGGTATCAAACAAGACTAAGAACAAACAGAGTGACAGTGATTAGCCATAGAAACAAAATATAACAACTACAATAAGAATAATGGTGTTCTGGGCTGGGTGAGGCAAGAAAAGGGAGGAGAATCTTGAAAGTAGACCTATAACCTTTCCCCCTTTAACCCTTAGAAGTCACAGTTATTGTCTCCAAAGTAAAATATATGTTCAAATTTTATACAAAATCTTTCTTACTCAAACAAGCAGAAAAAGTCTGTGCTTTTTCGGATCATACCACAGTTGTGGGAATATATAGAGGATGAGATGCTTTATCTTGTTTTGCAGAAAGAAAAGCAGTAAATCTTTGCCATATTTTGTCATTTTTGGTATCAGAACAAAAGGCTTTGAACGTCTTTGAACAGAATGCAGTATAAATTACGGGCAAGAATATAAGCAGTTCTGATATAAAATTAAACTGGCTCATGATCGCTAAGAAATATCAGTACTTTCAGCGATACTTTTTAGACCATGGGTATTTTGTAGGAATAATAATTTAGTATATATAATTTATCTGTCCATCTACAGCTCCGGAAATAAAAGGAGAGCACTGCAATTTATTTTTAAATCGGCATCTTTATGAGTGACAACGATTCCATGCCAGTGTCTGTTAAATTCCTACACAAGCACCTCATTCTGCTTTATGAGGGACTGATTAGTGAT
>JBBPCY010000032.1:14024204-14036623 GCA_037974405.1 Brachyalestes nurse | reverse complement strand
CGGTTCTAGACTGTTTTACACTGTTTATATTTACTGAAATCAGAGTTTACTGATACACTCTGAGTTCTGAGGGTTAAGCGCTTTGTCCAGAGCTGAGAAGGACTGTATTCTTCTCTAGATCCGGATGCACGGCTCAGCCAGGACGAAGTTGTCAATAAAGTACATCACAGACAATGACAGACTGAGTGATGGGGCCAACGAGAACAACATGGTGCCGGACAACGCAGTGCCCTACTCCTGGGTGATGAAGAGGTGGACACCCTGCTCCAAAACCTGCGGGGGAGGTATTGTGTCCCAGCCTTTCCTTCATCCAGTTTCCAATCTCTGATCACTTGGTCTTCTGGTTCTAGTTCTAGCTGTAACACTGTATCCAAATATGCTTTTGTGCATTTGTGTATTCGTGTGTGAGTATACACTACTGTTTAAAAGTCCAGAGTCAGTGTTTTAGTGAAATAAAAGGAATCTGGTTGAACACAATGACCGTGATATGCTATATCTTCACAGGTTTCTAATGAATTATAGGACAGTAGAAAAATGTCATTTAAATGAAGACATTTTTAATGTGTCCAATATTTATGTCTTTTCGTTTGTTTTGAACAGGTATCTTAAAACCACAACTTATTAATAATGACTTATAATGTCAAAATATGGATATATTTTAGCTTTATTTTAAGATCAAAGACTACATTTCCCAATATAATTATTAACATGAATATAGCATTAACATAGTATCAATTAATCATGTCTCATGAGAAAATCATGACAAAACGTTTGATGTGTGCATAGTGAAAGACTGATGATGATTATTAGAAAGTTATTTAGCGTTGAGTAAAGTTATCATGTACCTGTTCTGAATTCTCAGAATTAATCTTCTCAGAATTCTTGAAATACTAAATAAAACATGAAAAATGTTTTTGAATAGTTTGTAATAAAAATCCAAATCATATAAGGTGTTATTGTACAATATATGAAATAGCAAGAGGATATTTTTTAAGCAAGTGATTCCAAACCTTTAAACTGTAGTGAACATACAGTAGTGTATATTCATATGTAATATGATATATGATATAAAATATATGTAATATGATATATGAAAAATTCCTAATTCCATTTGAAACCATCAGTTGTTGTTTGCTTTGTATGAGAATTCAGTCACAAATAAAGTCTAGTTTTTGAAATGCAAACCTTTCTGCTTTTTTAAAGTCACACATGATCAGTTATTAAGGTTAGAAATGAAATCCTGTCTACTAAAGGCTGAATCCTGTAGGATGAAGGGTCTTATATCAGCGGGCAGAAAGCTGTGTTTTTATTTAATGGAGGGTTTAGAGTTGTTGAAGTGTTGTGTAACTGCAGCTTGACCCCGAGGCTGAGAGATGTTTTAAAAATAGCAGTCTGTAGGAGAGTTTAACCCCCCACTGCAGCTGAGTAATAAACGTCTGTGTGTGGTTTCCTCTCGCCGCGTGTGGTTCAGGTATACAGATGACGCGCTACGGCTGCCGCAAGAACGCTGAGATGAGGATGGTGCACCGCCGCTTCTGTGAGAAAATCAAAAAGCCCCCCGCCCTGTTCAGAGATTGCTACCTCAGAGAGTGCGCTCAGCCCATGTAAGTGTTTGTGTGTGTGTGTGTGTGTGTGTGTGTGTGTGTGTATGGACTTGTGTGTATGGATGGCAAAACCACCTCACTGGAAATTTGTGGACATCTCACACATAATAAAGTGTGAGAGGAGGCGCAGACGCAGACTTCCATCTTCAGATATTCTTTATTTTTAAATACAATACAAAAGAGGCACAAGGGCCAAAGCTCAAAAATATGGATTAAACTGAACAGATACAAATCAGGGAAACGTGAGGGTGGACTGACAAAGTTAAACTAAAACAGAAACAGCTTTATACAAAAGTGCACAAACCAAAGACCAATGACAATACAAACATAATTATTCCTTAATCCCTGGCCGGCTGAAAACTTTTCTTTCAAAAGCCGAACAGAGATTTGACCACACCCAGTGTCAACATAGAAGTCCCCATATTTATAGTCCAATGGCGGCCTCTAGTGGCTGCTGACTGGAGATGTGAGAGAAATTTATTGATTAATCTTTGATTCTTACTGAAACATAAAATCAAACTGTTGATTCCTGATAAAGCCGGCATATTTAACCCTGGTCAAATGACATGTTTTGTTAAATTTCTAGGTAAAAACATGTTCTGGGGAACAAACTGAATGCAATTTTCTCTGCCAAATTTATATTAATTTGCTGAAATTATGTTTGTGTGTGCGTGTGTGTAGCTGGGTGGCCGGAGAGTGGGGTGAGTGCAGTAAGTCTTGCGGCAGGTCCGGTACTCAGACCCGCTCTGTGCGCTGTGTCCAGCCGTTAGGCGACGGCAAGTTCAAGGCCATCCGCAGCCGCTACTGCAGCGATGAGCGTCCGGAGTCCCGCCGGGACTGCAACCGCATGCTCTGCCCTGGAGAGTGGAAACCGGGTCCCTGGTCACAGGTACAGCCATATTTTATAATCTGTTTCAGAATTTACAACTTTACAGCCATGGTTCCCAATCAGAAGTATCACTGTAGTACTGTAGTACTCCCAGCTGCAGCACACCTGTAGCAGGTATTCAGTTCTCGATTGCCTGGTTCAAGTGTGTAGGGTCCAGAGAGAGCAAAATTACAAAGGGATTGTTTGGTTGGTGTGTACCGGATTAACCATAGTCTGGTGCCGAATGTTATAAGTATTTTTTTCCCAGCAACATTCCAACAACATTTCCAACAGTCTCTACTTTATTATGCTCGTTCCTTTGCCGGTGTTTGTTTTTGGGAGCAGCTAAGGGCTGTGATGATGTGCTTGTGTTTGATTAGGGCTGAAAATAAACTCTCCAGGGTGCTAGATTGTACTCAGAGGACATTTTGCATGTGTTTTAAGGGCAAATCGGTCTCATTTAGCCAATTTCATGCATGAAATCAGAATCAGAACATTTATGGGCAGCTCACTTAGTGGTAAGCAAAATGTGTCACTCAGTTTTTACTCCCCTTTCAAACCAGGTGAAGATTTTGCGTACAGTTTCAACAGACTTCCTTAAACAATGGCAGTGGACACACAAATATTGAACATGAGCTGAAAGACAGTGTATCATCAGAAAAGATGACAGATGACGCGTAGATGATGTTGTTGCAGTTTGTGGAGGCAGTCCAGGTTTCACAAGCACTTTTGTCTTAGCTGGTAATAGAATACACACATGCAGAACTCCATTCTCTGTTCATCACTGAACTTTCACTGTGCCTTTTTAAACCTTGGGGCTCACAAGCACAAAGTTAATGAGTTGAGTTGTGCAGTTTGTATGATAAGCTGTAGTTTTAGTAAACTGGACATTACATTCAGGTGCATCATGAGTGCATATTGTAGTTGTGTGCTGGTGCTTATACATACATTTGGCACATAATGTTATAAGAGGCTCTACAGGTGCATTGTGTCTGTTCCATCTTATGAAAACATAGAAAAATGAAGGTGAAAATGATTTAATATCATGATGGTATATTTTTTTCCATATTGCACATGCCATGCTGGGTGCCCACCTGCTAGAGGAGTATAGGACTCAGCACAGACCCTGTTATTGAATTTAATACCAGATGTAATGTAATTTATTCTGCCTGATTCTAATTAGTGTGCGTTTGTCTGTGCTTGTTTTTGTGTCTGCAGTGTTCTGTGACGTGTGGAAACGGGACTCAGGAGAGGAAGATGCACTGTCAAACTCGGGACAACACCGATGGTCACTGTCCGGTTTCTAAACCAGCAGTACTGCGACCCTGCAAGATGGATCCATGCCCCAGTGAGTTAACAGTCTCCCTCTCACACAGCCCATCACAGGGAAAGAGGTTATGCTTATGATGTGAATGCTGGGTTTGAGACCGGGGATGAGGGTCTAAATCGAGAGCCAAGGTGGCAGCTGGTGACCTGGTGGTTAGGGAGTTGCCCATACCATCAGAAGGTCGTGGGTTCAAACGCCAGGACTGCTTGTGGTACCACTGCGGTGCCCTTGAGTAAGGTACCGTCCCCACACACTGCTCCCCGGGCGCTGTGTTCCTGGCTGATTGCTGCTTCACTTGGTGAATGGCTTAAATACAGAGAAAGATTTTCACACTGTTCACACTGTGTGCTGTGGTGTGTTCACACGTGACCATAAGGAGCCGCGTTACACAAGGGACTTAGATTTACTGTCAGTCCATGATTCGATTCAATTCATGATACTGGCTTCACAACTCAGGATTTTCATGTTTTGAATACAATTCCAATAAAGAAAACAATGATGGCAAAAGTTATTGATGACACTGTAGCAGGAGACAGTGGTCGTGTGACATGTGTGGGCTGGACAAATAATAATAATGAAAAAATAAAAATAAAATAAAGAATGAATTGAGTACTGCTGTGGGTAACTACAGGGGTTTCTCTCTCTCTGTCTCTCTCTCTTCCTCACTCTCTCTCTTTCTCTCTGTCTCTCTCGCTCTCCGTCTCTCCCTCACTCTCTCTCTCTCCCCCCCTATTTCTCTCTTTTGTACAAAATTCTCTCACCTTCTGTTACTCTCTTTTTCTCTCTCTCTTGAACAAAACTGTGGCACAACTTACTAACGACACTGTTGCAGGAGAAGGTGTGTGTGTATATAACATGTATGGGCTGGACTAATACTACTACTACTACTACTACTACTATTAATTATAATAATTATAAGAAGAATAATATTAATATTAAAGAATGACTTGAAATGTACTGTTAGAGGAAACTGTGTGGGGTTTATTACTCACTTTCTCTTTTAAATAAAATGATGACTATATAGTTGCGGCACAACTTGCTAACAACACTATAACACAAGCCGTTGTGTGTATGACATGTATGGGTTGGACTAATAAAAGTAATAATAGTAATAGCTTGGGGGGTTTGTGACTAACTCTCTCTCTCTCTCTCTCTCTATCTCTCTCTCTCCCTGTGCACGGCTTTAGAGAGCATGTCGGACTTCAACAAGCACGGCAACTTCCTGATCCAGTGGCTTTCGCGTCACGACCCCAAGTACCCCGTGCAGCGGATCTCAAGTAAAGCGTCCCTGTCCAGCCGGGCCGTCCCGCTGCTCTCTCTCTCCTCTCTCAGCTGGAGCCTGCCTCTCTCCCTCTGCTTCGCTCTGCAGGGCAAACTCCCCTGAGCCTCCTGAGCTCCAGGCTCGCGCGCTTCTATTTCCTGGGATGGTGGTCCTCTTTTTCCGGGGCATCTCTGAAAGAGGGAGATTTCTCCGTTTCTCACTCTCTCTCTCTCTCTCTCTCTCTCTCTCTCTCTGTCTCACTAACTCTCTCTCTCTCTGTCACTCTCCTTTGTGGAGCTCTGTGTTGTGAACGCTGGCCAGTCAGAAATTGTTACCACTAAAAAGTTTGAAGTCTGTCAGAGGAGGGGCAGCAGGGATGGGGGGGGTTCAGGTTTGTGATTGGATCGGCAGCCGGAACGAGGCGAGGATTATTTGAGAAGGATCGAGCGGCTGCCATCTCCGAGCTGCTCTTTGGCCGCGGCCGTTTTCGAAGCGCCGCCGGAGCTCGTGGGCACGAGATGGGGGGGAAATCCGAAGATGTGTCTGAAAGTTGAAAAAAGAAAACATTACTGAAGCTTTATTGTGAATGTGAACCTGTCACAATGAGGTAAAAAGAAAAAAAAATAACCTTTGCTAAGTGCTCATTTCACATCCTAGTTCATTCTCAGACTGAAAAAAAGAGCAGAGATCATGCGATTTAAGCTGTAAACATGGGTAGTACTGTTGAAGTGCCACTTCACGTGCGACGGTGGCCCATCATGGTGACTATGAGGTGGATCGTCCAGGTGAAAATGGAAAAAAAAAAAAAAACAAAAAAAACAGGGTTTTACTGCACACGATCGATTGCCATAACCACCTCATCCTCCATCCTCTCCGACTGTTAAAAAAAAGAAACAAGTTCAATAAATGCAGCTTATTTGTGCTTGCGAACTTTAAAGAAACATATGAATATATTTGTATTTATAAATCTATATGAATCTATACGAATCTATAAATCTATACCAATAATACGAATTAATAATTTGTTTTACCATGAATAAGCTGTAGCTTATTTGCCTAACCTTTTGACTGCTATTGATCGCTTTAATCCTTGACTGTTATGTGTAACTTTTTTTATTGATTTTACATGAATTACAGAAATATAAGTATTTAATAAAAAGTACGTAAAAGTGTATTGGGGGGGAAAGGGGGTAGATCTATATTATGCAGGACTTGCTCAGCCAGTTGCCTCTCCGTTTTTGTTTTTTCTCGTTTTTGTTTTTGTGTTGTTTGTTTTTCTTTCCAGAGAGACGTGACGTGCTTTTATTTTTAATTTTTTTTTTCTTTTCATTCTCTTCTAACCTCTCACTCTTTTTTATGTCAAGCACATTTCCCAATCCTCACACATTGAAAGTGGTGAGAGTGTGCTGTTTGTGTATGTGTGTGTGTGTGTGTGTGTGTGTGTGTGTGTGTGTGTGTTGTGTATGTATTTGTGTTACTGACGGACTCACGAAAGAAAGTGATCCATGAAAATACCTCACACACCTCTTCTATTTATTTATTCATGTATTTATTTTGGTCATCCAGCTTTCGTTCCTGTATCGTCGAGCGTGAGAACAATGCCTTACACTGGATCTGAATGTATCGGCATTTTATCTGCGATCGTATGGCTTTACTCATAGCTACGTTATGTATCACACGGAACCAGAGGCAGCTTCTAACCAACAGTGTTAAAGAACCAAGCAACCGACCCACGTGACACACGCTAAACGCCAGCTACCCGGTGGGTGTTGAGGGGGGCGGGGTGGGTGGGAGGAGGCAGAAAAAGCGACACTTGGCATTTCTTTATCACTCCAGACTTGTCATTGTATTGTGAATTACATTTCTGTTGTGACTATGTAGCGAGCTATCCGAAGTTTTGTGCTAAAAAGAAGAAAAAAAAATGGGAAAAAAGGACAAAAAAAATAAACAAAAACCGTGGGGGAAAAGCCAGACCTCGCAGTGCGATATTGTAAATAAACGTTGGTGTTGACTGTATTTAATAACGTTCATGACTGTTAACTCCTTACTTATCAGAAAACAAAGCTAATATTATATGCTATGAGTAACTGTCGGGTTACTTCTACTGGCCTGCTGCGTCTTGGCTGGCTAATGTTGGGGGGAAAAAAAAGATTTTTTTGGGGGGGTGGGGGACAAAACAATTCAGATGGACTTTAACGTGCACTGCGTCTATATGCACTTTGATTTATCAGGGAAACTTTATTAATGTTTTGTAAATGTTTAATATATGACACTTATGTGTGCCATGCCAGTTTTTACATCATCATCGGAAAAAAAAAAAGAATCCTGTATTTTATTTAACCAATGATCTATTTATTTATTTATTTATTTATTTATTTATTTACTTACTTACTTACTTACTTACTTAATGTGGCTTGATTTACCAATGGATTGACTGGTCTCCAAGTAATGAAGTGTTTTACCAAAGTTACTGTGAACTTGTACCTTTCGATACAGTCGATTTATTTTTCTTAAGAGAAACTCTATATCTATATATTTAAGGGGAGGCGTGCATCTCATTGTTTCAGTTCCTGTCATGAACAACTGCAAAAGTAGGAATAAAAATGTGTTATAAAAAGAGAAGAAGACTGGACCTCCTCTGTGCTCTTGTGATTTGAGTTGAAAGGATGAATGGAGGACACTGTCGTGGTCAGTGGTTCATAATCCCACCTTTTCTCTACCTGCTTTACTGTTACTGTCCCAATGCCTGTTTCTTTACTACTTCTGCTTCCTTCTGCTGAGCTCAACACACGTTTTCTTTTTTCTTTGTACCCCGACAGTTGACCCCTAGAGGTCTGGAGCTATTGCACTGCAAAAAGCATTTACTCTGATGTATTTAATGGATTTAGCAGGGCTGGCGCCAACAGGTTTTTACAAGCTCTGGGCACTTGTTGCTATAACCGAACCAGTGCTTGTATACTCCTTCCCAAAGTCCCCCTAAAAACCATAACATCTGAAGTGCTTCTTAGACATTTGTCTGGCCAGATCTGCTTCCATTTCTATCAAACGCACATCCATCAAAACACAAGCTCTTCAGGCCTGTAGAGTTTTTCACTTGAGGCACCGGCTTTATAGGGTTCCAGCCAAATTTTTGCTTTCTTCAGTATCAAAAAGTCAAAAGGTTTTCTGAGGAAATGAGACGTTATGTTAATTTTAGTAGCAAATAAATAAATATTCTCTATAGAGGACACACTACTGCATATTTTATTGAACTAGTACTAAAACTGACATGTTTGGGGATACAATTACAACTAAAATGAAAATGTGGCTTGTTAAAAATGTTATATTTACAGTATCTAGCGATGCGACTTCCATTCCCTTTATCCAAAGCCACTTCCATTCCCTAATTGGGGCAGTCTCCCTGGAGCAACTTGGGGTTAAGGGTCTTGCCCAGTGGTGGTATGCTGAGAGTAGGATTCAAACCAACAACCTCTTGGTCCAGAGGCAAGTATCCTACCCACTGAGCTACCACCATCTAGGGGTAGCCTGGTGCATAGGATACTTGCCTCTGGTATTGTGTTTTACTGTATATACACAAAGATATCATAGATATTGGGGGGTTTTTTTTGTTTAACTCTATTCTTATTTTCACTTAGAAGCCTAACTAAAGATGTCATTTGACCATGGGAGCCTAAGCATTTGTATATCACCTTTTATTTCTATAAGTTAAAACTATTAATTTGATAAAATTTAGTGATCCTGTTGGTGTGGTGGTAGCAAAGCAGCTGTGCTAACAGTGTGTGGACATGACTATTCTCTGACTTGTGTTTGGGATTCTGTCACAATAAACAGAAAAATTGCTGCTGTTTCTGGGTGTGTGAGAAGAAAGGGTTAGAAATAGAGAGCAGATATTCCCATCCGAGTCAGAGGCAGCATGGATTGGATGTGCGGGCAGTTCTTAGATACGGATCATTAAAGTATACTGATATTTTAGAGATAATTCGTCATACCTCCATACTGTTCCTTAAATTGATTGCTGCAATTATAATGGTTAGTGTCGTAATGGATGTTGTCATGCGCATCGCTGTCAAGGCTATTGTTTTCAGACATGTTTTCATAGTTGTTATTGGAATGGATGTCATTGTCATGGGTTGTCAGGGCCGTTGTTATGAGGGATGTTGATGTCATGGCTGGTATTGTAATGGCATTGTTGCCATAGCAGTAACTTCTTCAGGTGCTGTCGTTTCTTCATTGCTCTGTAATTGTTGCAGCTTCAAGACAGCCTGAGGTGGTTAATTGTCTTCCTTCATATCCGCTGGCTAATGTGGTCTGGGACTCAGGAGGGGACCGGTTCTTCCAAGCCGGACCATGATCCTGGACAAGGCTTTAGAGGCAGTGATCCTGCTGCTCATTTCATTAGCACTCAATGTGGTGTTAGTTGTCATGCTGTCATTAATGGCAAAGGTGACATTGCCAGTTCTTCTTCCCGGTCAGGGTGGTCAGTGATACAGAAGATGCATGGCTGTGTGATGAAGTTGCAGCTGCTTGTGTTGATAAGGTTAAAAACAGACTAAACAGCTTCTGAAAAATGAGTAATGAATGCCAACGTAACAAACAAATGCTCAAGTGTACCAGTTATGTGGGCCAGCCCTAGTAATTACATAATTAATGAGTTACATAATCACACATTTACACTCTGTAACATTTGATTCAATATTAAATACACACACCGAAAGGCAACAAAACTATAAACTATAAAATTTTCCCTTCAGCAGATCAGGACTGCACCTACAACAATAAAGCAGATTCACCATAAAACATCTTCTCTTCATACAAACATGGGCAATGAAATAATTTTTCAATATTTTGTGCTCTCCAGTGAGAAATAAATGCTACAACACATTGTATGCAGGTTGGTAACTATATTCAGAGCATGTTTATCTAACCACCTCTGAGCACTCCACTCTGTTGTGTTGCAGGGCAGCGATGTAACGGTGACCGCTCTGTTTTCTGCAAGATGGAGGTGCTCTACCAGTACTGCTCACTGCCAAGCTTCCAGCGCATATGCTGCAAGTCTTGCAGTGCCGCCAACACCACAAGGACTGCAGCCCCCACCAGCCATCCATTAACTACTCCAAGAGTAACCAATAAGGGACGCTCCAGCTCCACCAAAAGCCCCAATACCACCAGGAAGAAAACCACAGTGCCACCTTCTACCAAACGTCCAAAGACCACTGCGTCAGTCGCGTCTTCACATCCAACCACAGCACTTGATACCTGGTCCCATGCAACCTTCACAACATCTACAGGTACTGCTGCGGGTACTTTAACATCCACTCATGAACAAACTACAACTCCCAGCATCCCCGGCATCACATCAAGCAATGTCCTCGTACAGTCAGGCACATCTTCTGCAACAGTGACCACCCCGAGCCCCCAGACCGCTACCAATGTCTTCCTTACCATTAATGACAGCATGACAACAAACACCACATTCAGCATTAATGAAGTTAATAACTGGATCACTGCCACGGAAGCCTTGTCCACAGCCCAGCACGAAGAAGTACTGGTAAGCAATGGTGCACCTCTCGACCTCCAAACCTCGTCATCCAGCAGAGATGAAGAAACCACTTCAAGCTGGTTGGAGGTCTCATCATCTGCGGGCGTCAGTGTTGCTAACCAGCCGTCCAGTGCACCTGAAAAAGCTACTGCTATGGCAACAACGCCCATTACAGCACCAACCATGGCATCAACATCCCTTATAACAACAGCCTTGACAACAGTGCCCATGACAACGACATCTCTCACGGCGGAAACTATGTCGTCAACATCCGTCAAAACAACTACCTTGACACCGGTGCCCATGACAACCACTTCCCTTATGATGCCAGCCATGATGACTGCAACAATGACAACAATAGAGAAGCTGGCAATCACGACAGAGACGACGACAACAACCAGACCGCTCAACAAAGAAGAGGAAAACAATGCTATTGATGTTTCGTTCCGAACTGGTGTGGTGGACCCGGAGCTCCCTGAGAGCAACGTCATTCAGCGGAAAAGCCGGATCTTCCTTCGCGAGCGAACACGCAACAAACGCATCCAGGAGCTGCTGGAGGAGAAGCGGAACTTTTTACGGCGGATGAAAAGAGCTCATGGCATCTGAGCCCCAGCTGGTTTCTCTCATAGAGAGACATTTAAATCCACTCTCTGATTTTTGGTGCTTTGGGTTACGGACTGGAAGATTCCTGGACTCACGGTGCTTTTCCCAAGTTCACCTTCCACGGCTTGGCAAACTGAACTTCGTGGAGCAAAACCACTAGCAAATGTTTGCACAGTTGCTTTGAAGTCTTCTCTAAAGGGCCTTTTGCTTCAAAGCGATTTCTTTTTGAAGAAACCAGGAATATGGTGAGATTTTCGAGCTTGTCATCTTTGCAAAAAGTTTGTCCGCATTTCCCCATAGACCACGAACTTTACATGTATGTATGGCACATATTTTGGATGTAGACTGAGTGATATATGGAAATATTTAATATTCACGTATTAAACTTAAGAGACTGTGTATTAAGAGACCATGCCAACCTTATTCATTATGCAAAAAGACACAAACAGGGTCTACCAAACAAATAGCAGCGAGTTCATTTTTTAGAAGCAAGGTTTCCATCCATGTATTTTTATACACATGAAATGAAAAAAGATTCAAAGATCAAAGCTGGATAGATATATATGATACATAATGGACAGATTACAGATTATGTGCTGCCCTTTTTGCCTGGCTGTAGCCACAAAATATGACCGGGACCGTGAAGATATTATTTTGATCTTACTGTCTTCTCCATCAGTCAGCATTACTCCTGTCAGCTTCATCACATATTCATATCCAGTAGATAGAACAATTCACTATTTTGTTTAAATGCTTATTAATGATTGTTAAAGTGATCTGTTTAAAACCATTCACAAACAAATGATGACGTCTAATTGTAAATATATCTTCTTAAAGCCGACACAAAGTGACTCCATTCACCATTCAAAAAATCTCTGTAGGCTCAACCCATACGCATACATTATTTGTAACAGACGTGATGGAGAGAGTACAGAAACGGCCTAATGCATAACGGCCTATTCACTTAATTCAGCAGCCGAATGGAAACCTTGCTACAGTTTTGCCATTTATTGTTTCCTTCTTTTGTCAATTACACTATTTGCCTTTTGAGTTTGGATTTATGTCTCTGATGTGTGCAAAAAATATATGTATTCTACAACAATATACAGCAATGAGCCATGTCATTAGGTTCAATACACACACACACACACACGCGCACGCAAACACACACACACACACACACACACACACACACACACACACACACACACACACAC
>JBBPCY010000032.1:13990316-14009741 GCA_037974405.1 Brachyalestes nurse | reverse complement strand
CATTGATGTTTTGACAAGAGATCTCTCTCTCTCTCTCTCTCTATCTATATATATATATATATATATATGTATATATATATATATATATATATATATATAGAGAGAGAGAGAGAGAGAGAGGGAGAGAGAGAGAGAGAGAGAGAGAGAGAGAGGGAGAGAGAGAGAGAGAGAGAGAGAGATAAGTGAATTTTGGAGTGAGAGTTTAGTGTGAAATTTATTTCATTCAAAAGTCACAAAAAATGAAAGACACAGATTGTGATGTACAGCTGATTGACACGCCTGAGTCATATAAATTCAATATAACATTTTTTTCCAGTGGGGCTTGGCTTTTTTTAACACAGCAAGACTTGGACATGGTCTATCGCACAAACTGCGCCCAAACAGAGCGCAAGGGCAGATTTTATTTAACATACTAGCATTATTCTCCGGATCGTCGATTGACATTTATTAGGCCGGATCTCATAAATCAGCCGGCGGGCCGGTGCTGTTGGTGAATAGCCTGGCCGGGGAGGCTCGGGTCACTGTCATTAAGCAGGGCAGAGTGTCTGCGCCTGTACACAGGCGCCCTGCTCGGCCCCCGCGAGGCATTTTTGGGTCTGTGTAGGACCTGCTGGCTAAATAATATCGCCGTATTAAGGGGGGCTAAATGCTTAATCACACGTGCATTAGCTGGAGACAGCGGCCTATTGTGCAGGACGTGGGTTTACTGGAATTAAGCGATTAATGACCAGCACATCGAGAATGATTGAGCGCTTTTTAATGGTTAAAAAAATCCCGCTTGGCTTTTCTCAGGGCCCCCTTGTTGGCCTTCAAGTTCACTCGCAATTACAGTAGGCCAGAAACTCCCATCGATCAGCCTATCAAAACCCCAAACGTGGGCAAGCTGCCTTGGACCAGTTTTTATTTGTAAACACTGATATTAGCCCCAACCATATTTTTGCAATCCCAGTTGCAAAAATATGTGTTGCTCTTCCTATAGCAGGAATCAAGTTGTTTCCCCCACATACGCCCACTTTTAAGCCTCTTTGTGGCCTACTTGTTTATTTGATTTGCTTAATTCAGTTCTTTTTGATACTTGCTGTTAAGAGGCTTCAAAACAGAATCTAATTTGCACTTATTTATTAGCAATTATTACTGTCAACGTTGTGTTTGTTGGCCTGGTTTGCTTACTCATGTGAATGTGGGGAGTTTGACATCTTGGCTTGTCGTACGCTGACGATAACATGCACCCTTGGCTCATCTGGAGAACACAGAATTTCCCAGTTAAGGGCACAAAGGCCGGCATTCTTCTACGTCCGCACGCGGCGATAAATCACAGTGTCATATTTTGGGTGCATTTCATTTTCCTGCCCTGGACAAAAATTTTTCTGATAAATGAAAAAGGATATAGAGGGTCAACGAAGCAACGCGCATGAACGGTTGAACCCAAGTTCTGCACAGTCCTGGAAAACGTTCAGAAGTATATTATTATTATTTGCGGAAAAGAGCTGATTGAAAACAATAACAACAGGAGCAGGATATCACTATTAATAGCCTAATAGCAATGACAGCATACGAAAAACTTTAATCGTTTTGCTTTTAGCTTGAACAATTTACGATCAATGACTGAGGGCATTTCTAATCATTGTAATGGCGATTGGACTGGAAGTGGCTCCTCCATATAATTTAACAGTTAGAAGCAACAGGGTGTCACCTGACAGTTAACTGGTCCAATTTTCCGGTAATTCCCAGCAATTGTTGGCAGAGATAAACTCTTATAATGCCCTTGGCAGGCGGCCTCCGATCTGATTCAATGCTTTGCTCATAAGATTACAATCTAAATAAGTGAGGGATGGAAACAAAACGCCGACGGACCACCGGCCGATAAGGAAAAACTCCTCCAAATATCTCGTTTGATGAAGCTGTCAGTTCGGTACGTGCTCTGAAATGTGGTGAGAAAAGGTTGTGTTTGTGTTCTGACTTTAAATGGACAAAAACGCAGACAAATGAGAATGAATAGTGTTCATGCCGTAGAAACATGCTTTGGGATTCAGTTGGGTCAAATCAACCCAAATTTTGTTAATTGTGGTTTAATGGAGGAGCGCAGTGGCGCTTGCACACCGCCTAACGGCTCAGCTGGGAGCCGAAATGGATTAGGATTCTGTATTATGCTATTTTCTTCACCTCATGTATGACGCCTTCACCTGTTTATTAGCGCTCGAGTTTAGTGATTAGTGATGCAGTAGTGTGAGAGTGCAGTGTGAAATGAGGGTTTGGATACAGGTGGGAAATATTACTACTGGCATATAAACAGGAAAGAAAGAAAGAAAAAGAAAGACAATAAATGAAATAATAAACGAATGGGTTTTTTCAGTGGTTGAAATATCTGCATATAAAATATGCACTTTTAATATTGCTATTGGCATTTTAACATGAAAGAAAGAAATAAAGGGTTTTTCAGCTGTTAAACTATTCGCTGCATATAAAATGTACCTTATCAACTTATCCCAACGTTTGATTCTGATATTCAAATGTAACACCTTATTTGTATTTGTAGCTTATTTACCAAACTAGCTCTCTTTTTTGACTGTTCATTCTAAAATAGTTTCAGGGACGAGTTGAAAAGCAGAGTAGAGATGAGATGATGTAAAGGTCAGTGAGAGCGCTCAGATGATGCTCAGCTCTTTTTACAGTATTGGGTTGCAGAATCCGAGCGAAGCCGAGAGGGCCAATAACGCTAATTTGATAAAAAGGAGAAAAAAAGGAAAAAAATGTCTGCTGAATATAGGTGGGCTTAGAAGCGATACCCTCTCATATCTGTTTCCAGATTGGGGCCTAAAGTGAGAGAGAAGCGGCTGAAAGAGGATCCTGCAGCATGTTCTCCTGGGAGAAAAAGAAACTTTAGAGCAGGCCTGCTGGAGACTGCAGCACTTCGTGACCAAACACTCGTGTACACAGGTAAAAAAAAAAAGAGGCGAAAGCACAAACCTAAAAGACCACAAATTATCGACCAGTAATGTAATACCAATAATTAGGTCAGTATGCAGACCACCCTCACAAACAACTTCTTTTCAGCAATTTCTCTAAGTATGCCACACTCTTTCATAACAATAGCCTCCAACATCTTTTTTTCTTTATCTTTTTACTATCTTTATTTCCTTTATTTGCAGCGTGCGCTGCTGAACGTACTCCGAAAGTAGGACGGGTCTTTTTCTGGCCACGTGCAGGGCAGATTGATGTCATTGTCTCGGCACACTGACCTTTGCTGTAGTACCCACGGCAGACATCACAAACTCTCACATCAATTTAGCCCAATTGGATGTGGCATGTCTTGGCTAACTCGATTTGTGCAGAAATGCACCTGTCTCTGCCTTCTCTCCCTATAGATTTGCCGAGGAGGAGGAGGAGGAGGGACCTCTCTCTCTCTCTCTCTCTCTCTCTCTCTCTCTGCAGATGTAGCCTCTTTGCAGTGGGCCTGGTGTGCCTTCCAAGGTCTGGGCAGAATGTCTCCGAGCGCCAGAAGGAGAGGCCATTAGCCGCGCGCTAATCACATTACTGCACGTTAAAGGGGGAAGTGAAGGCAGGCAGGGGAGGGAGGAGAGGAAGGGAGAAAAGTTTAAGGTGTTATTAAGGTTGTTCGTCTCTAATACATGCGCTGCACTGCTATTTTTCCGTGCTTGTGGAGTTGTGTTTTCATGCTTTTGAAAAGTGTATGTGTACGTGTGTGTGTCTGCTTTTCAGGTCCTGATTTTATAGAAAACCTGAGTTTTCTATAAAAATATAGGGCTAGCCTACAGAACTAAAATTGTTGATACTTTGTAAACAAAAGCAACTATTCTTTTTAAACTAAAAGATCAAAACTATTCCTTTTTAGTTACTGAGGTTAACTTTCTTAATGTGGTACATGTTATTATGATGTAGTATAGATACATACATTAAGGTAGCTAAAGGTACTTACATATATGAGTCAAAGAATACAAAGACTCATATAATAATAATAAAAACAACAATAATAATAATACATATAGTACGTATGTATACACCATTAACATTAACATACATATTTATTATCAACAGGCACATAGATAGATAGATAGATAGATAGATTACTACAAATGTGTGAAGAATGCATAGTGTGTATCATTAGTAGTACTGCAAATACTATATGAAATTAATGCAAATCCATAGTATTGCAATGATTATTAGAACTTTACACATATGGAACGTATTATTATTACACATGTTTGAATATATGGTCATGTTTGTATGTCTGCCTGGCTATGTATGCTTGTGTTTACTTACACATTGTGCGTGTGCATAGCATGTACAGTGTTTGTGCCTGTTCTTTAGTATGCATGCATGTTGTTGTTGTGTGTGCGTATATGCGCATGTGCATGTGTCTCTGTGTGTGTGTGCATGTGTGTGTGTGTGTGTGTGAATGATTTGTTTAGGCTATGCGGAACAGCCTCGCTGTCACAGATGAATAATATGAGTGGCTTTATGAGCATTAGGTAATGAGCGGCATGCTGGGAACTAAGCGATCAGCACCAGCTCTCTGCACAGGGGTCTTCCATCTGTGCTGACACAGTGATTACAGTACACACACACACACACACACACACACACTCACACACATACACACACACACACACACACACACACACTGCAGCTGATACACTTTCTAATAAACACATACACAAATGCAAACAAATTACCTTTCCACGTATGTCCCATAAGAACTATGAAACAAACAATACAAAGCTGCATAAACATGAATACATTAGTCTTAGCACACTAAGCCAAAAGGCTGGCTTCCGCTCTCCATGGTCCTTCAATTTGAGATTTTTTTTTTCTTTTAAAGTAGTTATGTTATTTTTGTAAGGTGAGTCCCAAAGGAGATCCAATCACTTTTTACTGCCTAAATACATAAACCTAAATACATAATGGAATAAAATGTATATAGGTCACAGGAGAGCCACAGATGGTCAAGGAGAATTTTTGATACTAAACCTGTAACATAATGAAGATTTAAAAGCAATAGTTTATAGCAAGGGATCATTTTCAAACGACATAATCAAAATATATCATCATCATATGTCATTTTGTGGTTGAATATATGACACTGTTTTTTCACATCTGTATAGGGTACAGCAGCGTATAGTAGAGTAGTGCAGAGTACATTCAATATATTCATGCACATTCAGTCCTAGTAAAGCATTATGCAGTTTGTCCACTTAAAATCATAACTGGTTATGAGTGCTGGTTATGACAACTGCCACTGATTGATAGATTTATCTCTCTAGTCCATCAGTTTTCATCTTCTGTGCAAAAAGTTAGACACTTTTTTTATACTTGGAATAGTGGTTGTCAAAAAGTTTTGTGTTTGCCATTGTATCAGTTGAACACACAAACACAAAATCATTTATTGTTAATTCAAAATATCCTGAAAGGTGGGCTGCACATATGGATGTAATAGACAAATAGACTAGTATAGACAGGCAGTTATGAGTTAATAGTATACAAGCTTTGAGTAATGTACTGTATATTTTAGGCTTTGAGAGAGACAGACTGTGAGCCCACAGTCCTGCAGGATCATTGCAATAAGTCTGACCTTGTTTTGCTTAACTGACCAAAGGTCAATGTCTTACCCCTCTGTGCCCTAAGGCACACAAGTTGTGAGGGGCGACTGCTGACCAGCCCACAGGGCACGTTTGTGTGCTCTGTCTTCCCCCCTCTTTTTCTTTTTTGTGGGGTCACAGCTAGTGACCTGTTATTACCAGCAATCACTCACACGCATACACACACACACATACACACACACGCACACACACACACCAATGACCAATGTGCCCGCAACACATCGCTGAGACATCACAACTTACACACACACACAGAATGACCAGTACCCCCGTCCTTCCCATCCTGACCCCACATTGCCTCCCCATTATAGGGGACTCAGAAAGCTTTTAGGGCTACACTAACGCTGAAAGATTGATGGTGTAAAATGCTTGGTGGAAGGGGGGTGGAAGAGCAGGTGGTTAAGAAGAAAATGTCTCCCTTTTAATGGGAGGCGCAAAGCATAATTCAATAATTATGAAAAGTGAGAGAGGAGCTGGGCAGGCTGGGTAGATGGCTGTGGGACTGTGAGAGCTGTGTCTGGAAGGCTAGAGGAAAGAACACTCCAAACCGAACAGGTGATCATCATCCCCTAGAGTTGGTTGCAATGGAGGAGACAATAGCCCAGATCCCCAGTCTTACAATATTTATATAGTGAAGGCTTATATCCTCAGTAACACTGCAAATATCTTAGTGTTGCAAGTGTTAAAGAAAAGCTGCATGTATACATAAAGTAGTGTGTATCCCCACCCAGTATTAGCCTGGTATTAAAACACATTGTACAGTTCTTATATTTTTATGTCATGTTTTATGTCAGTATTGCCACAAAAGTCCCTGGTGTTACCACAAGTATGAGAATAGTTGCATTCTGTATATTCCCAGTGTTACTATGAGTACCACAGATAAATGGCAAATGGATTGTATACTATATGCAAGTACTGTACATTCCCAGTATTACTTCAAAAATTGTATATCCTTATTTTTATTGTTACAATAAGCATTAGAGTAACTGTAAGCTGTATATAACACTATACTAGTACAGTCTTATTAATAAGATGTAATAAGTTTTACTATTACTGATACTAATCTTTTCCTCTGTTGCCTTTACTATACCTTATACCTGCGAAGTGCCTTGTATTATGCCAGATGTATTATCTGGGTACATATGTGCCCTAAAACAATATAATGCTTTCTATAGTCTCGGAAATGCAAAAACATTTAGTTGAAGACTAGCCATCATGTGTCCAGTTTCAGTAGTAATCAGTGTACTTCCAGCCTTTGAGATGTTTCAGATGTTTTTTTCTCCTTCTGTAATTGCTTCTGTCTTCTTCCGGGACAACATCTATCTAGGCGCTGTTATCTGAGCTCCAGACCATTCCCATGTCTCTCATCCATTCTCTCTCTCTCTTTATCATCCTCTTTTCTCCTTCTCTCCGGGCTCTTCCCTTCATTGGTGTCTTCTTCACTTCCCTGTGTAAGACATATTGATAATTCCCAGCCAAAAATATGATTCCAGTTTATTCTACAGGGCAAAAATCCAATAGCGCAGCCTCCAATTGGATTGTGTGCGTGTGTGTTTGGGTTGTTTTTTTTCTGGAGTAGGGAACAATAGAGACAGAAAGGACCCCGGCCCCAGACATTCGACATGAGATTATTGTTAAACAGAGACCTGATAGAATTACTGGGAGCAATAGATGATAATTGCATCACTGCATGATGTCTCCTCACCGTACAACAGTACATATTCATCTGCCTTATGCATCGACTCTGAGCGTGGATGTGGCAGAGAAGAGATGACGAAGCTAGGTCAGGAATGAAGACTAGGATGCCCTGAGCCATCTTATGTCATGAAAAAGAAAGGCATCCAATCATGTGACATTACAAAATGTGTACTAATTTTAACAAAAATTAATTACAATTATTTTTCCCTAAAACTGTATGTCTAAGCCAAGAACCTTTCAGTACCCTTTATTTTGAAGAGTGCAGGCATCTCCAAAGGTGATAATCGGTGTTCAACAGTATGTTTTGGACATCTCAGAATTTATTTTCGGTAGCCCCTTATTATCAGATATTATGTTTAATTATTGTTCTTAAGTCATGTTGAAGTAGCTACTGTGAAAATAATATGTAAGGACAGGAATTAAAATGTGGGCCTTTGCAGTGATGCAGGAGACAGGAAAAGGCCCTCAGATGGTGCACAAATATTTGGTTATTGTATTTTAGAGACTTTTGATCAATGGATGCAAGATAAACAGGGGAGAGAAACTTCTGCTTTAGATAAACCACATATACACACAAACATAGCTGGTAGCCTAGTGGTTAGGGCATTCGCCCTAGTGATCAGAAAGTCGTGGGTACCATCCCCCCACACTGTTCCCTGGGCGCAGTGTTCCTGGCTGCCCGCTGCTTGGTGAATGAGTGAATGAGTTAAATGCAGAGGTTGAATTTCGTGCTGTTCACACTATGTGTTCACATATAACAGAACGGTCACTTTAAAGCACAAACACCGTAGTTTAATGTTAATCAGTGATTATCACCCAGTCACCGCCAATAATGGCATTATTACATATTTTTAAACATTAAGACCTTATGCCTTTTTAAAGCTTTAAAGTATTTTTAAATCTTGTCTTTTATCAAAGGTTGCAAATAAATGCTGGAGGCTTGTTTTTCTTGTTTGTGAAATCAGTTATTATAATTTCTGAATTCATTATACGTGCTTTAGTTAAGCTGTGCCAACGAAGATTCCATGCAAAACAGACTAATGACCTTGTACAAATACTTTAAAAGTGTGTATGTTCTAATATCCATGGTTCTTTACAGTAAGAGCCCCTACAGCCTTTCAATTACTCTTGATCGAGTTTAAAATAAACTCTTAAAAAAAGGGGAAAAAACATTATTACCAGGAAAGAAAATGCACACACACACACACACAAAACCCAAAAACAAACAAACTCAGGGGTAATTGAATTTGGCCTTGGGCAGCAGTGGTGGGCTCTGGTGTGTGGGGGGAAGGCTGCAGTAGCAGGACCTGCTGGTGAAAGATCGACGCTTTTACAAGCAGAGACAAAGAGAAAGAAAAATCACAAAAGCGCCCAACTCTGATGCTAGAATAGAAAAAAAAGTATAGGGGTCTGGCTGCCGGCTCGGCATGCCGCGCAAGAGTGCATGTGTGTGCATTGGCCAGTTGTGGGTGTGTGTGTGTATTGGGGCGGGCCAAAGGGGTTAAGTAGGATAGAAGGCACCCATACTTCAGATTGGCAGCAAGCTGCTGCAAGTCTAATCTAATCAAGGGGGCCTCACAATTCAATTAGGTCCATCTCTGGGGCCCCACCACCAGCTTGCCGAAGGTTCGTCTCTCCTCCCCGACACCCTGACGCCCCCCCAACCACACATGGACACACACACCACACACTCACTCCAACTACCCTCCACCCCCTCAGCTCTGCCCAGCACAGCCTGGCTGCACCAGATGAATGCAGATGAAATTTGAAATATGAAAATCTCCAGTAATGTATGGACGTTGTCATGAGCTGGCGCAGGGAAGCTCCGGCTGCAGAAGGCTAATTCTCCCCGCGGGACAAGTCGCGTGGCTTGGGGGAGACGAAGGCTGTTTATGGGCCAGAAATATATACAGGATTTTGAGCGCACACACACACACACACACACACACACACACACACACACACAGCATCATCATTTTCACCAGCAACGCAGTTCATTCTTCAGCAGTCACCTCCATCCGTTCCTTAGTGTGCTGGACCTGCTGGAACACACATTAGAATTCTTTAACAGCAAGTCCTGCTGTGTCTCAAACCACATAGACTGTACCACCTTAATAAAGAACCGGATGCAGTTTAAATCTATTAAGAGAAAAAGTGAGCTGTATTTAGAGATAACATTTGGGTGCTTATTGTAATATTGTTTAGTAATGTTAGCATTGTATGTCCAGTTCTTAATGACAGGAGCAAAATTTGGACACCAAACATTTGTTGGTTGATCATCTGGTATGAGTAACCAGCCACTGGATTCACTGTATAAACTGCAGAGAACCTAACAAGAAACACACACAAACACACACTGGATATGGATCAATATGGCCTTTATTTCACACATAATTAGTGCATAGTCTGAGGATACACACATGCAGATATGACAGGATGTTATGATTAGTTAGGTAAGGTTAGGTAAGTCAGTATGTTAGGATTTACACATATGTATGCAGCAACACAGTACACCAGTCACCTCAAGGCATGCTGAAAATCCTTATTTAGCACATGCCTAAACAAAGCCAGATCAGTGCGGTACATTGCACATGTGTATTTCATCTGAAGGAGAATAAGAATGAGTGATGGGCATCTTCTTCAGTGATCTCCAAGCCTTAACATCGCAGTCAGGGAGGGACAGAGAGGCTCTTAGACAAATTACACCTCATTAGATCCTGCCTCTCACCGGCGTGTCATGTCAGGGGGAATCTTTTTTCATTTCCACAAATTTGCCTGGAATTCCACTTCGTTTTCCTGCCGTCCATTATCAAATGCAAGAATCTGATTAGGCCGTGATTATTCTCCTGCTTGCTCATGGTCCTGCATACGGACTAAGGCTTCTCTCTCTCTCTCTCATCTCCCACCCCCCAGTCATAATTCTGCAGTGGCAGATCGATGGCATTGCCTGACTGAGGCATAGCTGCCAAGTCAGTGAACAGTATTTACTGCGAGTTTGAAAGGTATTGATGACAACAATAATAAAAAAGATTACTTTTTCCTCCTATGTACATTACTAGTATGAGCTATATCTGAATTGTTCTTTTTCTTCTGAGAAGATGTTAGAATGATAAATGCATGTGTGTTTGTCATTGCTTTCTACTTCACTTGTGGATTTTTGCTAAGTAATAATTTTTATTAATTTTTGTTTTTTCATTATTTGTATTCAATTTTATTATATTGTGCATGATAATTTTGTAACTTCAGTTGTCTACAAAAATAATGTAAAATTTGCTTCAATAATACTTCAGCATGAAAATACAACTGTTTGTACAATCTCAAAGAACGGCATTGTCAGTAGAATAGGATGCTATTGCAGCCACACATGACATTTTAGGTCTATATTTTTGAAAATCAATACTTATATTTATGAACCGCTTATGTCAGTATTCTCAAAATGACATGAGTTGTTTGATGAAATAAGTAGCATTATATTGCCATATGAAACCTGAAACTAAAGTGATATTTGTTCCATTTAAAATGCTGTTTAAAATCGTCATGAAACTCTATTGAGAAAACCTAACAAAATCTTAGCTTTATCAATAAAGACATGAAAAACAGAGCTAGTTGTTTGTCTTCATCAGAATAATGCAACATAACTGTAATGACACATTGCTTTTACTGTAGCTATCTTTAAAAGCAAGCACACTTCTACTTTCACATTAACTGCATAGAAATAGAAATAAAGTACTTTTACTTAGGTAACCACTTGCTTAATTCAGTTAATGTCTTGCTGTCATCATATATATATGGGTGGTACAGTCTTTTTAAGGTCATAAACGTTAAAAAAAGACAGAGGTCAGTAAGTCCAAAGTGCATATTTACAAATGGGAAAATATATAAAAGATCACTTTTGTTTGAGAGCATTAATATTTTTCATTAAACAAACAAATTTTTATTACTAATTAGGCATCTGCCCTATATGCTCCATTGGGAATGACATTTCATAACAGTGTTATAAACTGAATTAAAAAAACCCCTGTAGATTATCTACATCCAGCTGCAATGGTTTGAAACTCAGGTGTTTCATCATTTTCAAACCTCTATAATTTGCCTCACCCAATCTTACTTGTTTGTTTGTAAAATGTGACATACATTATTCACCTTGCGTCAATGACTAATTTTTATCTGCACTCCCCAATTAAGACTTATGTTTAAAATACAACTAAGAAAAACAATAGTAATATTTCAATACAAGCCTACAAGATGTGTTTAACATACTGAAATGTTCCACAAACTAATTTTTTATCATAGACCCAAATTTTTTTGCAATCTCAGTCTGATTCTGTAGTGCAGTTCCATGGTAGTTCAGATGAGCAGTCCAGCTTTTATTTAGACAACATCAAAGCCAATCAGTTCATTCAGTGTATAGATGAAGAAACCATGACTGAAAAAGAATCATATCTTATGAAACAAGTGAAAGGGATTCCTATGGTTAAATAATCACTTCAATTAAGCAATTAAATCCTAAGTTGAAATTGGATTAACAAGATCCTGTGGCTTCAAATATGGCCTCCCACTCTGACTCTAATCACAAATACACAGTGATCCTGTACTACAGGTTTACCTCGAACTGTTAACCACTGTGGTGGGTTTGACAACAACATATCAACAGTTTCATTGCAACACTGTGTAGCGGTGTGTAAGTTCTCAGATGTCTTCTATTCTTTATTTCTCCAAATAAACCACACTTTTATGAAAATGATACAGTACTTTATTGCATGTCTCATTTCATACTTAACAACCAATGGAAACAGGAGTGAAAAGCAATAACAAAGACATCTACAAATAACATTTTTTTAATCGTATAGAAATTAAAAAAAGAAAAATTGTTCCTATAATTGCCTGTTATTATTTCACAGTGACTAATATTTGCCCTCTCATTTCCTTATGACGCATAACAATAGGCCATGTGTGCATGTATGTGTGTATGCACCCATATTCATGCATGATTGGCCCCACCAATTACATAACTCATGCATCAAATTGACAAGTACAAAAACAATTAAATATGCAGACGTAATCATTCAAAAAGTCAAAAAAGATTTTCTTTGCCATGCTTTGGTCGCCTCAAGGGGTCTCCAGCGACATCTTTGAACTGTCCACTGCAGCTAATGAGAAAAGGAGGGAGGTAGTGAAAAAGAGGGCCGAGAATGTGCCTGCTGAGCAAGACATCTCTCTCTCACTTGCTCTCTCCTCGGGTCAGGAACAACGCTGGGCTGCAGGATACCTTGTCAGAGCCCCTGGCGGCCCTGGTGGGAGATGATGGCCCTGCTAATTGTGCTTTTGACCAATGCCATGTCTGTACTGCATGAGGTGCAGGGAAGCAGAGAGCAGATGGCATTGTGTGGAGGCCTCTTATGGAGTCCCTATGGCCAGCCATTGACACTTACTTTCTCACAAAGAGCTGGGGATCTAACACTAAAGCTAGGTTTCTTATTCCACTGAAAAAATGACAAAAAAAACATCTGACATTAATCTTAGCTAATGTCTTGGAAAAGATAATAAATTTTAGCCAAATATATTTGTAATGTTTTTGGATGTGTACTTCTTGCAATAAAATGAATTTAATACATCATATTTTTAGACTATGAGAGCTCTGAAGGGGGGCAGCATGAAAAGTGAGTTGCTCAGAAAATAACACAGAGTACAGTAAGCCACCCTCACTATTTATTTTCTGCTTGAAGGGACATCTATTGAAACTTTGTTGGCCAGTTTATTTATGTCTTTTCACCCTCTGCACTCTGTACAAAGCTTTGTGAGAGGGTTAAAACTCAATGTTTTTGCACAGACTCCTTGTTGTTGCTGTTTTGCAGCAAAATTTCTAAATTCCAGGGAAAGTTCTTGTTTAACCCCAAGCTTCTGCACTCCCTGAGTCCCTTGTTTCACTCATTCCTTCATTCTTGAACTGTTTCTTTCTTTCTTTCTCTCCCAGCAGGGGTTATGCATGTTTCTCCTCTAGTCCGACCCCCCTAATCCACTCTCTCCTCTTTTCCCCTTCCTCTCCTCTCTTCTCTCTTTTCCATGTCCTCGCATTTCTTCTTCGTCCTCTCCTACTGGTGCCTCAGATGGCTGGTGGCTTGATGGCTAACCGGATTAGGGGACAACAGAGCACCTTCTCCTGGGCTGCTGGCTTCAATACACTCGCATGCAGGCCTCGGCTCCATTCAGCCATGTGTGTGTGCGTGCGCTCGGCCTTGGCCCTCTCCCTCATCAATCATCCACTCCCAGCACAGACAGGCCTCTTCTCTAAAATGGAGAGAAAGAGAGAGAGAGGGAGAGAGAGAGTGAGGGGGAGAGAGAGAGAGAGAGAGACTTTTACCCCTCACTCAGCTTTCAACAAGAAAATAAGTATTTGCTGTGTAAAGTTGTAACATAATCAAAATTTCAGATCATTAATTATTCTAAATTCAGGAGAAAAGTATGCTTTTATCCTAAACTTCTAATTGTAATATGTAATTTGTTAGGCTAAACCATTATTATTGATACATTATTGTTGTTTGTACTGTTTATATCACTTCAACAACAACAACACCACCAATAACAAAAAGAATGTTTTATTGTAGTTGTATGCATTTCTTTTGTATTGTATTTTTTTCATATTATTCTTGTTATTGATAAAATAACTGTATCTACCCAGTTATTAATGTAATATTTAGGCCTAAACTGCAGCTTTGTCAAAAATACTGTTAGTCTTACAGGCCTAAAGTTTTTAAAGCTCTCCTTTGCTCCTCAGGAGCAAATGTAAAAGTAGTTACCTAGGGGAAAAGATGTGTCAGCTCTGTCAATGATATTTTTTTTCCATCAGGGCCTCAACAGTGGGCTGTGTTGAATTCTCCTCTCTGCCCTTAACTTTTTTAATAACGATCCCCCTGGCCGGAGGCTCCCACTGCTCTCCTGCAGGAATACCTCAATCCGATTAGGGCGCAATAAGAGCAGGGCGCACGGAAAACGGCCCTTCACCCATCTATTAGATCCCTATCAGCGACCAGTGCTCCAACCCAGAGCCCAAATTAAACAATTCTTCAAGGCGACGAGGTCGATTCAACCCCCCCCCCCCCTTTGTTTCTTTAACCGGTCTCTGTGCCATTCGCCTTTTATTTGCTAACATGTAAACGCCCACTACAGAGGTTGAAATAAGGGGAAATAAGGCCGGGATAGAAGCCCATTCTGTAAACTGCTTCATTAGTTGTCTATCAAAATGATAATAATAAGGAAATTGTCTCCCTCCAAATCCTAATAGGTTTATATGAACCCAATGTCCCAGAAAGATGATGGGAGCTGCCATGGGATTCTTTCAAATGAAGCAACACATTTTGATTTAAAATTGTATAGACCTCCAATTCATTTTGATAATGCTATAACACATTTCTTTCTGTTTCTTTCCTGTTTGTTTGTTTATTTAATGAAATGGCTTCTTATTTCTAGGAACATCAAAGAACAGGCTACTGCAGTCATGCTGGGGCAAAACAGAAATGCCACTATTAAAATATTTTGGATTTCATTAAAAATAAAACGTGTTTAGACCCCCAATTCATTTTGATAGTGCTGTACCACGTTTATTTCCGATTATTTCAATGTATTTCTTTATTTATTTGCTGAAATGTATTTTTATTTCTAGGGACACAAAATAATGAGCTACTGCAGTCACTGTCAATGCTGGGGCAAAACAGAAATGACACTATTAAAATATTTTGAATGTGATTAAAAATAAGACTTATCTAGACCCCCAATTCATTTTGATAATGCTGTACCACGTTTATTTCCGATTGTTTCCAATGTATTTCTTTATTTATTTGCTGAGATATCTTTTTATTTCTAGGGACACTAACGAATGAGCTACTGCAGCCACTGTCTATGCCTGGTCAAAATGCAAATGTTACTCTAAAAATAAAAGTATGTTGTATGCCATTCATTTCAAATTAGGTCTAGAGATTAAAAAACATACATAAGCTGTGAAGGAAAACCCTCCAGTGTTAAATGAACTCTCGCAGTGTTTAATCACCTTCGGCTGAACTGAACTGTAGGAGTTCATTCTACTCTGTAGGTGTTAATTCAGCCCGGAGGAGCTTCACTATGAGGAAACCTGGAAATATGAGACGATTCACAGACCAGATACTTAATTGATTTGTGCCGTGTTGATCAGTTTATAGAGAAACTGTGCATTTAATTGCCTGCATGACATTCTGCATCCTTTAGTGCAAGGGTTTTCTCTTTTAGATTATTTGCATGTTATCCATTCATACGTTTTATTATGGTTAGGTAAAATTAACGTACACATTTGCAACTAGATTTTAAAATGTCTAAGCCAACTTTTGTCTGGTAAACCTTTGTTTTTGTCTCAAAAAAGAAAAAAAAAAACCTGTACGAGCACGTATCTCTCCATTCGTCCAGTCAAAGGATGGCCATTTATCATCGATGGAGACAGCGTCGCATTTTACTTTCCACCTAGCTCTCTTAGAGCCTGTCCCAAATTCAGCATTTTTATGGAAAACCGCAGTCATTTTGATTGATGAAATCTAAAGATGTCTAAAACAATCCGAGAGATCCCCAACCGCGGCGCTCCTACGGGGTGCTTCACTCCGGGCATTGTTGCTCTGACATAAAGAGGGGGGCAGCTTCGTGAGAATACACGAAAAAATCGCGATTTCAGTGTAAAAGAAGAGAGCAGACAGAAAGGATTTTCTTTACATTCACGCGGACGAGGCAGTGGGAAAACTCCAGAAACTCTCTCCATTTCCCAAGCAAACAATACCACCTCAGTTTCAGTGAACTCAGTGCTTATAACGCTTAAGAAAGAAAGAATGGCCCATTTATTAAAGTGATGGACTTCAGAAAGTCCCCTTTTTAAGAAAGTGTTCGCTTAAAAATTCAAGAACCCCTTGCTTCTTTGGTTGAGATAATTCGATTTTCTTTGTGCGGCTGACTTAATGCGTCCGCAGCTCGTTATTCCATTTGCCACAAAAAATATGACCTAGAAATAGAAAACTGAGGAACGGAAATGTTTATTTGACCCTTCAGTCTGTTTTTAATCTCCCGGTTTATTTTTCTCGTTTAAAAAAACCTTGCTTGCTTTGTTTAGCACGATCAATGGGAAGGAAGACTGTTAGAAACGTCACCCTGTCCTAATTGGCCCAAATTGGCGCGTGCATTATTAATACTAGAAGACCGTTCGTCAGCGGAAATAATCTCACTCAACGTCGTGTCACCCAAAGGGAGTTTTAATAAATCTCCCCTCGAGTGTAACCGCGCCTTTGGCCTCTTGCACTCCTCCGGGCAGCTGGAGGCCGGGCTGGAGATTGCGTTTAGCAAGCAGCTGCTCCAAAACACAGACAAGGCCTTGTCAATTAGCAGGTCGCCCGAGGCGCTGCAGTGTACAGTCCTGGCAATTAGCATCCATTTCTGTCCAGACCTCCACAGAGAGAGCAGACACTGACCGGTCAGACGGAGGAAAAGCAAAATATGGCAGCAGAGACTGTTGAAGCAGGGAGGAGGATGTTAAGAATCAGAAAATATGGATGACCGCGGAGGAAACTTCTTATGTGACACACAAATACACGGAGACAGAAACAATATAAAATATAAAGTAAAAATACATTTTAAAAAATCAGTAGAAAAAAAATCAAAATGACATACACTATGCTATATGCATAAATGCTAGAGTATAAATACTATTGTAACTTACAGGTTGAACTAGCTCTACATAAACGGTTCGGAGTATTTTGTAGCACTTAGCAGATATCAGTTGTTTATAAGTTATATTGACATAAGTAGCGATATTTCACATGACTTTTGCACATCATAGTATGATAATCATGCACATAGCAATACACACAATGATAGTAAGTACCTGGTAAGAAACTGCACAACAAAGTAACAACAGGTTATTGTATAGATTATTGTGTGGATATGTGACAGAGGGAGGAGTTGTGGAATCTGATGGCAGTTGGGAGAAAAGATTTCCTGTGGCATTTGGTTGAGCATTTTATGCTGGTGAGTCTGTGGCACAGCCAATAAGGGGGCATGATATGTGTGTTCAAAGGCCAAAAAATGTGAACTGAAGGCCAGATTTGGCCAAATGGACTAATGGACAGCACCGTTGGACAAGCAAATGCTGGGTTTGCTCACCGAGGGCCTTTTGTGGACAAGCAGCTGGTGGGAATTGCAAGCCTGTGGTGCCGCTGGCCTTTGGCCTGATAGCAGTGGTGGTGGTGGGGAGGGGGTGGGGGGGTGGATGGATGGACCTCCGGACAGGGCCGTTTGAGCAACTAGCCGATATAGTCCAGGTCAGAGAGGCCAAATCTCCAACAGGACAAGTAAAGTCCTCAGGCAGCAGCAGCTGAGGCAAACAAAAACGGCCCCAGCTCCATGAGCCCAGGGAATCATTAGGGGAAGCGTTTGGTTAACTAATTAGCAAGCTGAGCAGCCAAGAGGGGGGCTTGTAGCAGGGACAAAGGGGTGCACTGAGAGGAAGATGCAAAAGTTCAAAGTACAGGATGGGGACAGGGCAGAGGAGCAGGGCCTGGCCTATGAGCTGAAGTTCAAGAACAGAGCAAACAGCACATGTCAGCAAAAGGGGGCACGCATTGAGCCACCAAGCAAAAGAGCCAGAGAGTAGGGAAGGAAAGATCCCGATTTAAATATGGGAAAGTTTGGGCACTGGGTCATCAGGTCAAGAAAAGTCAACAAGAGAGCAGTGTTGATGACAGAAGGAATTTAGTATCAAAAATACATAAATCTTCAGAGTGAGGGCAGCAAGACAATGCATTGGGAGCGAGTGTTCGAGTCAACACTGATTTGCTGTTGGCAAAGAAAGAATTAATGGATTGGCCCAAGTTGTTAACATCCAACACAAAATGAATTGAGGGTGAAACTGAAAGGCGTGGGTGGGGGGTGTTCCGTTCAGTGAAGGCCTTTAGTACCTATAGGACTACTGCACATGTAGGGCCACACAAGTGCTTGTGACCACATAGTGGTCTAAAGTTATCTGTTGGGGAAAAACATCAGCTCAGCTGAAACAAAGACCCTAAATTACAACAAACCTCAATCACAGGATAAAAATCTGTAACAAAAAATACGTCACAGTGGTGCATGTATTTGACCACACAGCGAGGTCTCTGTCATGATCATGGATGGGAACTCTGCATGACCTTGGGCAGTTTATGTGCTAACCCCCCCTCCCTTTGTGACCCTTGTTAGTCCTCCCGTCTGTCCCCAGCAAAGCCGAATTCCATAACTCTTCATAAAAAAGCATTATTAGGGAAATCCTTTCCTTTTTGACAATTTAATCGCGCAAACCCATCATGTTCCTGACAACGACAATCCATCTCCAGTCAGGGACAAAGAGCAGCAAGACCGCATGAGTCTCAGCCGTCTCCAGTCCCGTTGACAATGCGGGCCTTATTCAGCCTCAATGCTCGTGTTTATGAACCCAGTCATAAGTATATGAAGTTGGTGTTTCGTCGATTAACTGAATTAGAGTTGGTGCAGGTCGGTTTTCTTAAGGAAATCGTGAGTGTATCAAGAGGCCAAGCCACGAGGAACGGTGTATTACTGCAAAGTTATGAAATCTTTTGAATCATTTCACCAGCTTTTTTTCTCTCCAGTGGGACTAACGAGGAAGGGAAAAAACCCAACCCGGATCCTTCCTTGGCCTCACCTTTGGGAGCGTTTCAATAAAAGAGACATCAGCGTCACACCAAGCTGTATAATTTTTAATATATATGCAATAAATGTTCAATTTGTTGCCTGAAATGACGGGCAATAATTCCGTCGTATTTTAAAGGCGTTATTACAGCCGCGCTCCCCGCTCGAGCTCCTTTTGTTTGATTAAGTCATTCTGAGATTGTGTTTGATAAGTTAATAACGATGCTCAGATGATCCTCTTGACATCAAATTCTCCACGGGGCAGTTAGAAAAAGTGCTTCTTGGACAAAGAAATCTTTGCCTCGGCCCGTTTTGTGCGAGCCTGTCAATAATTCATTTCTTAATTTGATGTCTTTGTGGAGAGTCAGCCCGCCAAATCCCTACAGCCCAATCGCAAATAAATTGGACTAATTAAAATTCTCAG
>JBBPCY010000032.1:13945085-13990216 GCA_037974405.1 Brachyalestes nurse | reverse complement strand
ACTCCTCCAGCCATGTCTTTATGGAGCTGCTTTGTGTACTGGGACACAGTCATGCTGGAATAGAAAAGGTTCTTCCCTTAACTGTGTCCACAGAGTTGGAAGCATGGTTTTGTCCAAATGTCTTGGTGTTCTGAAGCATTAAGACTAATAAAAACAGTGTCCAATACTTTTGTCCATATAATATACATGTCTTAGCACCCCCAGGGCACAGGAAATATTAAAGTTCTTCCTCTCCCATGTCGTATGATCTGTCAGTGGTTCTCACACTCTGTATGATCATATTCAGTGATAGCCCTAAAGCAGAAGGAAGGTTTTTGGACATTATTTTGGACAACCAAAAGAAATGTGTGTGAAATGTTGATATTTTTTATATGCTTCATTGAACAGCTTGGGGTCTTATTGACCCCCAAAGAACACATTTGCATTTAGCTGACGCCCTTATCCAGAGCGACGTACATCAGTGCTCAAGTAGCCTACATCTGTTCTTCAAACCTGTAAAGCTATACTTAAATCAACCAAGTTACTGCAGGCTCAGTACACCGAAACAACTCCTGTCAAAGAAATGTCAGAGATTAAGGCATGGAGATAAGGTTTTTTTTTTTAATAAATATGGAAAAGAAGAAATAAATAATGCGCACAGAACACATACAGGACACTGAAAAAATGTCATGATGTTAATTTATGTTTACCCAGTTTGGTCCCATTCATTAAGTTATGACATTTTTTTCGTTACATTAAACATTAAATGGAGTCACATTGACCGTAAACATAATAGGATGGTTAATTGTTCAGAACTTTCTTTCTGATGGCCAAGAGCTAAAGTAGGACAAAAGTACCAGAGTTATTAGAAGACAGGTCACATTTTGTATTCTGACACCTTGGCAGTAAAGTGCTGTGGGCCTGACAATGAAGGGCAGTGGTATTTGTAGGATGAGCGCCAGGTGCTTTCCACCCAGATACACTGACCAGGACAGCATCAACCCCCATCTCACTGATCACCTCCCTGAATCAGAAAAGGAACCAGAGACTTGCATTTGTTGAGTTCTATTGTAGGACTTTTTACCAAATAAATGTCAAAGAGCTGGACAGAGTAGCCCACACTCACAGAACTTCACTGTAGTAGTGACTGGAATAAAACCATCTCTCCAAAAACACAGCTGCAGTAAAAGAACTATTAAAGTATTTTCATTGCTGGTTGTCAGTCATGTGAGGAACTGAATGTTCAAATTGTAAGTGAAAGTAAAAACACATTTAGGGGCGTGTCTATTGGAATTGTGTGCCGATGCTGATAGCCAGTTATTTTCATACACATTTCTGTGATTGCTGATAGCAATACAGACATATTTATGAAATTACAAAATCAGAACTAGACACACTGAATTACCATTACATGCAAAAATAGAGACTAAAATGCAGAAAGAGACTAAAGAGACTAAAATGCAGATATTTTAGCGCTGAAAAGCAGTATCACCTTTAAACATGTAATCAAATATTGATTAAAAATAGTAGTCAAGTCTCATAATAATTTCAGTCAAATTTACAGTGAATCTACAATTACAATGTAATAAAGACACCCTGCTTGCTCACATTATAGCAAACATCTAAAAACATCTAAAAAAGACCTGATTAAAGTTATAGGGTTACCTGAGACGTATGTCATTATTGGCTGCTTACCAGACTTGGATGGTTATTCTAGTTTTCTTTGAATTGCTGATATTGACTGACAAGGGTCAAGGACAATAATGGATCAATGTTTTTCAGACTACATGAATGTAAAAGGGCAATATTTTAGTCACTATCCTTCTGCTACTGAGTAAAAATGAACTGACAAATGAAAAAGGTCTTTATCTACCTATGTATCTATCCATCTACGTGTCATCTTTTCATCTGTATGTCTGTCTGTCTATCCATTTATCTATTTATCCATCTATCTGTCTGCTACTGTGCGCCTGTTACTAAATAAAAATGAACTGACATATGACGAAGAGTTTTATCTACTTCTCTATCTATCCATCTATCTAGATGGGAAACCCCACTGAAGGGCACAGTGTATAGTCCCAAATTAAAAGTTTTCCTTTTATATTTGTTTATTTTTCAACTAGAGATGGATCCTGTTGTGGGACCCCCGGCTTCTTCCCCCTCTCTAGGGCCTTTCGTGTCTGCAAACCCCTCTCGCTCAGTATCCTCAGCGCCCTCTTCATCCCCTAACTCCTCCCCACCAGTGTCTCCGCCCCCTCGTCCTGCCCTGCAGAGAGGTCGCTCTCAGCTAAATGCAGCCAGGGATGTAACTATGACAACGGAAGGCACGCCTCCGCAGGCAGCGACTTCGTCTCCTACAGGTACAAATGCACTCGTACGGCACCAAAACACTCCTCACCGGCCATGCAAACACTCTGCAAATCACACGGACACTCCAGCTGACGGTGGTTTCCGTTGTGCTGTTTCTATAAATATCGGTGTAAAGCCTTCAAGCATCTGAAAGGTGCACCTCAACTTAGCTCAGAATGGTGTAATGTGAATGAATGACTCTGTTCTTAAAAGAAAATAAATATGACTTGTTCGACCAATCACTGCATGTGTGGTCATGCAGGCAAGTGTATATGCAAAGGGAACATTTAAATCAAGAAAGTGACCCAGATATCTGTCTCACTCTCTCACTCACACAGAAATACACACTCAAAGAAAGAGTGGTATTCCCCAAGTCCCAGTATTCTGAGTCACTGTATAAACTGGGCAGCTCTTTGACTCAGCGCTTAGAGACAATTAGAATTCAAAGGGAAATGAGTTTTTAAAAATACTCCATAATTAAGTCATTAAGATGTTAAAATGGTCATTCAGAGTGTTTTGATGTGAAATGCTTCCTTCCAGAGAAACTAACTGAACCAGAACTGTTCACAGTGGTTCACAGTTATAAATTGAAATATTGTGTTGTATGATTAATATCGTCCCCCTGGTATGCTGGCTCCCCTCCCCAGGTCAGTCCCTGCCTTGTTCGCCCTGGGCTAGGCTCCAGGCACCTGTGACCCTAGTAAGGATCAAGTGGTTACAGAAAATGAATGAATGAATGAATGAATGAATGATTAATATCTTAAGTCTAGGGTTGAACACAGCTAACACAGAACACTGAAAATTTATGTCAATAACAAAATAAACATGACAAGAAGATTTTAGCAGCTGCTTAAAATGCAGCCTGTTTTTGTCTATACATCATGTGTGATGTGAAAATGTCCAGTATGTCACTAACCCTATCTGTATTTTCCCTCTCCCAGGGGACATTCCAGAGGAGCTCAACATAGAGGACCTTAAGCAGAGAGCTAAGAATGGAGATTCCAAAGCCCAGACAGAGGTCAGAATAACACAGCCCCACATGCACACATACACACACATACATGCCTGTCTAAGAGCCAGATAAAGCAGCTGGGGTTTGCAAACAAATAATAGCATCAATAGCAACAGCTTCCACTCTACTTGAAAGGCTTTCCTCAAGAGTTTGGAGTGTTTCTGTGGAAATCCATGCCCATTTATTCTGTAGAGCATTTATAAGATCAGGCACTGATGTTGGCACTGATGAAGTCCTGGCTTGCGACCTCTGTTCCAGTTCATCCCAAATGTGTTAGATGGGATTGAGGTGCAGGTAGGGCTGGGCGATATGGCCTAAAAATAAAATCTCAGATTTTTTCCAAACAAATCAGATTTTCGATTTGAAATGATTTTCCCCTCCCTTCCTCAAAATCAAACTACAGACATTTTAACTTTGTGTTTTTTTTACTTCAGTGTTAAAGTGCAATCTGACACATATTTCGAGTCTAAAACTTTTTCGTGGGAATGTTTTTTTATATGCATTTTAGTTCTAAATTATTTTTATGTTATTAATTTACTAATAACATAAATAGTAATCCAAATATAAATTCAGCTAAATTTCCAGTTATTTGCTGCTGCCCTCCTGTTTTTGTTTCATTCTTCTAAAAGCCGTATGCCGCCCAAAAGGACGGCCGTTCTGAACTTTTTCAGAAGAGAGAGAGAGAAAGGGCACCGCTAGCTTACATGGCTAACGCTAGCACTGCAGAGAGTGGCTGCGCTGCTTAAGCTGTTGGACACAGGGAACCGAAACAAGTACATATTACAGATTCATGAAAAAAAATCGTCCTGAACTGTACATTCCAATTAATCTATAAAATCGATAAATCCGCCCAGCCCTAGGTGCGGGTAAACCAGGTTCTTCCACACTGAACTCATTCAACCATGTCTTTATGGAGCTGCTTTGAGCACTGGGGCACAGTCATGCTGGAATAGAAAAGGTCCTTCCCCAAACTGTTTCCACAAAGTTGGAAGCATGGCGTTGTCCAGAATGTCTTGATATGCTGAAGCATTAAGTTTGCCCTTCACTGAAAGTATGGGGCCTAGCCCAAACCCTGAAGAAGCGGTGTGTCCCAATACATTTGTCCTTATAGTCAGTTAATCAAAATACTACAACTAATTGTCATTTAAATAATAATGACAGTTAAATCTTTTTTTGGCAGATTGGTAGGTATTACCTACGACTGTCTGAACGGGAGCACGAAGAGGTGAACAGTGTCACTGGGGTAACGTGGCTTCTGCAGGCAGCAAAAAATGGCCGCAGGGATGCTGTAAAACTCCTACAGAAGTGCCTCCATGAACGAAAAGGTAAAAAATACTAAGAGCGTATATATTCATATAATGCATCTTTTCACTGGTGCTCAGTGTTGCTTAAAGCTGTGAACTGCCAAACCTGTATTTGTGTGACAGGTATCACGGCTGAGAACGGAGAGGACGTGCGTACATTGGCATCTGAGTCACGTTTTGAGCGCAGTGTGAGAAAAGCAGCTCTGTCCATGTACTGGAAGCTCAATCCAGAGAGGAAGAGAAAGGTGACTGCCTCAGAATTACTGGAAAACATAAGCCAGGTCAATACAGAAACAGGTAAGAACCCTGTATTAATGGCAATATACTGTCATATGCAAAAATGCCCCCTGTGTAAGTATTTATTCTTGACAGAGGACATACTTAGTTGTGGCATTTTATTTGCAAAATTTTGTGCATAATTCGTATCTATTTGCTGTGTTTAACACAAAGGGGGAAACATGGGACATTTGCTGTAACTTTTGCACTTTTTTCCCCCCAATATGTTACGTATATTAAATAAATGGTAATTGTGCATTAAAAGATCCATCCTCTAGAGGGTGTGTATGGTTCACCAAGAAAATCAACAAAATATGCTTTTTCGTCAGCGTGCCCAAACATTTGCAAAGGACTGTATTATTTAATCAGTGTCTTCATGGGCGTATATACTACTATACAGCTCCAGAAAAAAATAAGAGACCACTGCAATTTATTTTAAAATCAGCATCTCTGATTTCCATGCCAGTGTCTGTTAAATTCATTCTGGTTTATGAGGTACTCATAAGTGATCACCTGAATCAGACCTTATTTAATGAGGAAAAGTATAAAAACCCTGCATGGCAAAACACTACTAGAAGTGAACAAGAGATTTGTTTTCTTTTAAATACTCAAGTTCTGTAAACACTGCATTATATCTCTTATTTTGATGTTTTGTCATTTCCTTTAAAATTATGCTTTAAAGAACAATATTTTTTTGCTGGATATTAGAATAAATATTGTCAGCAGTTCTTAAAAACTAAGGCAAAGCTGTTCAGTTCAATACATGCACCTATAAAAGCCTGAGAAACTGAACATTTTGCAGTGGTCTCATTTTTTTTCTTGAGCTGTACATCTACTTCTATGCTGTGCTTTACTGTGCCTTCTATTCCTCTAGATGGTGACTCGAACAGCCTACTCTTGAGCTCAGCTCAGAAACAAAGGAAGGTGTTGGAGAGCCTTGTCCCAAGTGATGGTGAGGAAGACAGTTATGTGAGTGTTTTTGGAAGGCTTGAAGTTTATACTAAAAGGCTAAAAATGTGATGTTTTTTGTTTATATCCATGTAGGGACTCAGCTTATAGGAGCTGAAGAGTTTGTTGAAAACACTAAGCGGTATGCTCAAGGCATCTCGCCAACGCCAGCTCTTGACGCAGCTGCTCTCGATGATGATGATGATGAAGAGCCTGTGAAGAACCCTGATGAGTTGCCTCTGCATCAGAAGGTACTAGCAAGAGCATGAAAACAATTAGTTCGATACTCTGTGCTGACCTTTCGAATAGTGTTTCTCAAGGTAGTCCTGGGCTAAGATCAGGGCATGCATTCTTTAAAGTGGAAACAATTGTTCAACAACATCAAAGACATTTCTATTATTGATTTTTCATTTACATTTTCAAAGCAATAAGAGTGAATTCATGACAAGCGTATGAGGTCACCTCTAGGGTCGTACATATGTGAGCATGTAGTAAAAGATGAAGAAGGACAGTTGTTGAAAGCTTGATAATAAGGAAAGTCTGGGAGCATTTTCTTAAATTGGAGGATAAAGTAGACATGCAAGTCAACATATGTAAGCTTGACTTTCCGCTATAGCCTGAAGTTGTCCTTAACCAGCTGAAAAAAAAAAACACCCTGAAGCAGCAGAATGGACTATAAATAGTGTCTTTTCTGCTATGTCGGCGTTTTGACAAACCAAACTATTCCTGTAAGCGATTTGCCTGAAATAGTAACCCCTACAAAAGAAATCAGTAAAGCTAATCATATTCTGTTACTTCTACAAGTCACTGGAATATGTTAACCCATATCTTTTCTTTTTATTAGAAGTACTGTATTTAGTGGCTACTTCAAAAGCCTATGTGGTAGCTCATCCTGTCACAGTGTTAAATTCATCAGCTAGCTACACAAAACTGGCTACATGGCTTAAATACACCCTTTTCTGTAAGCATAGCTTTCATTTGAAAAAACAGCATCTGCTCATTCTGGAAACCTCACAGATTAAATAACGCTAGTCTAGCTGTTGCTTATAAGTGATGGAAAGGGTAAAGATGACTGAATAGATGAACTGTGCCTCAGTTTAGCAAAACACTGACATTTCATTTCTTTTTAATTGTTAATGAAATTGAGTAAAAATCTGAAATGGGAATATTGCCAAACATTTTTGTTGCATTCACATGAATAGTCGACTATCAAAATGATTTTTGATTATTTTTTCCTTACCTTATATTTATCTCTGAAAAACTTTAAATGTAACCAATAGCATTTAGTGTAATATTGCTGTCAAAAGTACTGTATATTCATGTAGAGCAGCTCAAATTCTGACAGTCTGTATCCTCTCCATCTCCATGTCTTTGTAGATACTGAAGTTTCCCCTCCATGCAGTAACGGAGGTAAAGGAGGTATTGATTGACTGGGCCTCCCGTGCTGGAATGCAGTGGATCAGCACCCTCATCCCTACTCATCATGCCAACACACTCATTTTCTTCTTCATCATCTCCAACCTGACTCTAGACTTCTTCCTTCTCGTCATTCCCCTCATCGTCTTCTACCTCTCTTTCCTCTCCATGGTCATTTGCACATTGAGGGTTTTCCAGAACAGCAAGGCCTGGGAAAACTTCAAAACCCTGACGGCCATGCTGGCTCATTTTGAGCCAGGGCTGGACCTAGAGCAAGCCGAGACAAACTTCACGTGGACTCACCTGGAGCCTCACCTCTATTTTCTGCTCTCTGCACTTTTCCTCATACTCTCATTCCCTGTGGCTGATAAGTCTTGGATACCATGCTCTGAACTAGCCACAGTGGCGGTCTTCTTTACTGTGAGCAGCTACCTGAGCTTGCGTCCAGCAGCGCAGCAACATGCCAGAATGGCTCTTCTCACTCAAGTCACCTCTGCCATTTGCTCTTTCGCTTATGAGTTGCTGGGGGGCTGGGTGTTTTGGCTGGTGGGAGGGTCATGGTTTAGTGTGCCAATTTGTGACTATTTGGTGTTGCATGTGGGTCTACCTTGTATTCTGTACCTTTATGCGCTGTACTCATGTGGGCGCATGGCCACCGCCCGAGGGTTGCACGGGTCCTACAGCATGTTGCTGCCCTACCTGCTTTGCTTCTTGTGGTGCGAGCTGTCCAGTACTTTTCTGCATGAGTCTACTGTGCTGGGAATCCTGCGCACTGCCGTAGGTTACTTCCTTTTCTTCTTCGCCCTGCCTGTACTATCGCTGGGGCTGGCCGCTGTGCTGCTGGTGCAGTTGATACAGTGGTTCCTTGCACTGGAGCTGGCCAAGATGGCAGTAACAGTATGTGTGTGTGTGCTGCCTGTTTTGCTGCGATGGTGGACGCGTTTCAGCGTGTCTCCCCTTGCAGTGATCCGGTCGTTACGGCGGAGCAGTGTGGTCAAACTGATTCTGGTATGGATCTCAGCCCTGCTGCTCTTCAGCTGGTTCTATGTGTACCGCTCTGAGGGCATGAAAGTTTACAACTCCACTCTGACCTGGCAGCAGTACAGCGACATTTGTGGCCCTCGTGCCTGGAAGGAACGCAACATGGCACATACTCAGATTCTCTGCAGTCATCTTGAGGGACATCGTGTGACTTGGGAGGGCCGCTTCAAGTATGTCCGTGTGACGGAAATAGAAAACGGGGTGCAAGCAGTCGTCAACCTTCTACCCGGTGCTATAGCGGACTGGGTCCGCTGCCTTTATGGGGAAAAGTACCCTGCCTGTGACGCTTCCCAGCTGGGGCCCGCTGAACCACTTTGCCAACTCAAGGAACTCGCAAGTCATAGATGCCATGTAAAACGATTTGACCGCTACAAGTTTGAAGTGACCATGGGTATGCCTTATGGGGATAAGAGGGGGAAAGGAATACAAGACAATGACGATGCAACCAAAGACATTGTGTTGCGGGCAAGTAATGAGTTCCGTAGCGTGCTGTTAGCACTTAGTTCAGGCAGTCTTGTGGAGTTCAGCACTGTTCTAGAGGGCAAATTGGGCAGCAAATGGCCAGTGTTTGAGCTGAAAGCTCTTCACTGTAGGACTTGTACCTCTCCTTTGGTGCCTATAAGACGGCAAGTCAAGATAGAACAAGACTGGAGGGTCGATGCCCGCAGTGCCTTTGCCTTTGCCTTTAACTTCCTCTTCCATCCCCTGGTTACTGCCGAGATAGACACTGCTGTAGCTACAGAAGCGGCGGTGTAAGAACGGACATCGTATTATCATTTTGGTAACACTTATCTTGTGCAAAAAGAACAGCAAATCACATCCCCGGCAATATTCATTTCCATGGTTGGGATAATGAATTTTTATCTGTAATTGACCAGCAGCTGTGTGCCTTTGCAGAGGTCCTGGAAGCCTATTGTGGTCTAATAACTGCCCTACCTTGAAAGAGCTGTGTTGATGTCCTCTTGTCCAAACAATCTGTAAATCAAGGGTGTCCAATAGGGCTGACCTGAACAATTTGCATTTGCAAGTGTTTGTTTATGTTGGTATGTTTTGTTATATTTAGTATTCAGAAACATTGTCTATTTTTTTTAAGCTACAATATGATACCTGAGGAATCACTTGTGTGGAGAGCTCAAAATTTAGGCAATGATGTTGGATAAATTACCTTAAGTAAGTATAATAATCCTTATCAGTGTACTAGTCTCAGCCATCCACCTAACACTATATATGAAATGGCAGTTATTTGTTACACGCTTACTGGTTACGTGTATCTGTAAAAACTGCATTGGCAGGGACGGGAACAATCACAGCTTCTATAGCAACATACGGTGTTTGTGTACTAGTTTGGGAAATACCAACAAATGTTCGAACCTGTAAAATTGTATTTGGGTCAGTCCTAGTTTTTAATCTTATTCACTAAGGGTTTAGTCAAGTGTGCTTTGCTTGGTTGGGATGGAAACCTGTAGTCACACCAACTCTTTGTGCACAAGATCTTTCACCCCTGCTGTAAATGCACTTTATTTGTCCAGAATGATGTCTGGATTGATTTACAGTTCACTTTTGGTAAAGACATATAGTGAGAAAATGCCAGGCTATCTCGGTGAAGATTTTATGAATCTTTCCAAAGTAATCCAAAAGGCAGGATCTTTTGTGATGATGTCATGTGAGGGATTGAATGAAGATGGTCCGATTATTTAGCCCAGTTGTCCGATCTTTGAGCTTCAGGGCGTTCTTTATGGGTTGAGTTTCTTGGCCTAGTGCTAAACTAAGTTTCAGTGGCAAAAAAACTTTAAGTTCAAGTGTCTGAAAATATGGTACAAGTCTTACCTGTTTTATGTATGATTGTGAATGAACAAACCTCTTAGTTTGTTAAAAATCTTCAATAGCTCTTTTGGAAACCAAATAGCCAGGGTTCATCATATAAGCCCTGAACTGTACCACCTGTATCAGCAGTCAGAGGACAAAAACCAGACAAATCTGTGCAAAACTCAGTCTATCGATAGAGGCATTTAGAGAAGTGCGTGCTTAGAGCATTTTATTCTGTCACCAAAGATTACACTTTTCAGATAACTTCATAAAAGTGAAGACAACCATGCATTGCATGCATTGATTTGTTTTTCTTTTTTGGGTGTCTTGATTCATTTTGTTTGAAGACAGTAGTGTGATGATTTTTTTTAAATATTAGTGCTGCCTTAGATAAATGTAGAAATGTGTGAAGGATGTATTAATAGGGTTCTGTAAATATGTTAGATATTTTAAAGAAATTTATGATCTTTCAGAGTAATGTAGAGGAGTGTGTGTGTCTGTTTCACATACTATTTGCACAACATGAACATCAAACATGGGGTAGAAAATTCTTAAGTGATCATACGTTGTTACTGCACTTAAGCATTATTTTTGGAAGCTTTGTACTTTACTCAAGTATCATTCAATACTTCATACTCAATACTGTAAGTAATTTACATTTCCAGGGGAAAAGGCATACTCCTTACATTTTAATTAGACAGTTTTTCCAGTGTAACTCACTGTTGATGCCAGAAATCCAAACCCAAACTACCCATTGAAATTTGTCATGTAGTTACTCAGCTGCCTCAAAGGAAAGAATAAAAAAAACAAATAATCTTTAGTTACTAAATCATCCAAATTTGCACTGGCGTAAAATAAAATAGCCCACAACTGTGTTTTTATTGTCTTTGTGCAAGGACAGGTACTGCACAAAAGTCAAACTCTACTTCATACAGGACCAAACAAGTTTATGTCCAGTTTTATCCGTTTTTTGAGTTAAATCATTTCCTTAAACTGATATAAATTATTTCCATTATTCCATAATAGAGATTTTTCTTTTACTTGTTCTACCCCTCACAAAGCATTCTTTTGTTAAGCTAACATTGGGAATCAAGATGATATCAGAAGAATGATGGAGTAAAGACAAAGTGAACTGAAGTACTGTATGTACACTGGTCTCCAGTGATTCCAGTGTATGACTACTGTATCACTACTGTAATGTTGCACTACGAGAAATAAACTAGTTTAGTTAACTCCTTCCATTCATGTTTCTTTTCCAAATATAAAACGGGCCATTTTAAATATCAACAAATACTTGTTCATGTCCCTATGTAATCATCCCGACTGTATAGTTAAATAAACTCAAAAAGAAAAAGGTTTAGGAAGAGATTGCACCTATACAAGTCAGTGTCAAACAAATCAGAGTCAATTCTGGGCCTGAAACTCCCTTTCCAAAAATTTGTGACACTTTGTAAAATATAAATAAAAATGATTAATGCAAATCATTGCATTCTGATTTCATTTACATTTGACACAATGTTCCAACTTTTTTTGGAAATGGGGTTGCACACGGAATTGCTCATAGTACAGCATACAGTGAGGTAGGCCATGTGAAAGCAGTATCCACGTCACCGAACAGCATGTAACAAGAACGACGAGCTACCAATGTATTATTGTAGAAGGTGCATCTGTTTTAAATAATCTGCACTGTAGGTGATTTATTATTGATTAAAGGTGAAATGTGATTTAAAAAGTGTGGTTTTGTGTCATGGTATTGTCCTACATGGAGACGGTCCCCTTAATATAAATTAAACGCTATTGACTGATAGACTAGGTTTCAGTATCTGGACAGAAAAGGTGATATTGTGCAGTGTACATGCGCCCATTTGTTCCTTTAGATGTCAGTATAGGCAAAGCCTGGCTTTAAAATCCCCTTTTACTGTCATGAGCCAGAGAAACTTGTAATATCAGACTGGAAATCAGGGTCTTCATATGCTTCCCTTCTATCCTTTCCTTGGATCTTACTTGCACCCTGTAGGAGCGCAAGGAACAGATACAAGGATAAGGCGAAGACTGAGCAAACGATGCCAAACTTTTTTGTCAGGTGAGAAGTCTCACTTAGTTGTCCCTTTCTTTGTTCTGTTACCGGTCTTAATAGATAAGTGGATAATAAACACTTACTGTATATTATCTGTCATTGACCTTTCACATGATTGTTGAAATTCAGGCACCTCCACTATTTAATTAATTGTTATTATCTCTTCTCATTGTCCCTTTACCTCTGTTCATTCAATAAAAATGTGTAGTGGAGGTGGAGTAACAGACTTCAGTATAAAAAAGTGTTCTTTGTGATGCTCTGGAAGCCTCCTTTCTCTAAACTCATCTAAGGAATTGATTCTTGTCACTGAAGATGTGCGTAACCAACCATTCTTATAGCTTGTGGAGACTATTTAGCATAAGGTAAGGTAAATGAACAAGAAACCTAATATTGAGAGTTCTATTCTTACAGGGTTATCTACATCAGTGGTTTCTGACTCTGGTCTTGAAGAACCACTGCCCTGCACATTCTGGTGTTTTTCGAGCTCCAACACCTGACTCAACTAACTGGATACTTATCAAGCCCTTACTTGAAATGGGTGTGTTAAAGCAAGAAAACACTGAAATGGGCATGGCAGGAGGCCTCCAGGACCACGGTGGAGAACTATTCTATAGCCTAGGGGCATCATGATGATAAAGGTTTAAATAAAATTAAAAGTAAAGTAGTTTTATTTGTATTGGACCTTGCTGGACTCTCACTTTACATCCACAGGTGACTCTAAACCATCATCACTGACTTTTCATCCATTCAAAGCGTGAAAGATGGAGGATGCATGCACAAAGTCATGACAGAGACCATTCCAGGGTAGATACCGAGCAAGTCAGACAACCAACTTACAGATTACATTACATACAGTCTAATACCTCAGAGTAAAACTGACTATAAATCAGTGACACTCATGTAGTTAGTTTTTAAAATGAAGCTTAAATAAAAAGAAGTTCCTTAACACATAAAGAGTGACCGTATTAGAACTGTGACTTTTTGCATCATAACTAGGATCAGACGGTCCTGCATCTGAAATAAGGAGATTATCTTTAAAAATAAATAAAATCCTCAAATCATTCAAAATGCCTTACTATGTTGTCTGCACTACTAGACGTTCTCTATCTTCATTCTTTCCCAACTGCTTCTCTTTTAAAATGTTAATGTGGTCCTGTAGTAAACAAAGTATTCAGTTTGAATCACTGATAATATAACAATCTCAGAAATGTCTGTAAACATGAGATAATCTGTAGTAGGACAAGGACAGAGCAAGGTTGTAGATTATAGAAACAAAGCTCAGCAGGCTCTGGCCTCAGCCAGTAGAACCTAATACAGTTGCAGTTCTTTATTTAGGGAGGGTCTTATTCCTATACAAAAAAAACATGTAACCTGCACAGGTAAATCAGCAGCTACCGTTTTCTTTGACTTCCCACTTGGTAAAAGCATTATGAATATTTTTGCCTTGAGAGGCCATATTACATTTGTTCACATTACATTACAGTGGTGACACTACATCTGATCCTAGACTTGGGTGTTTAAATGGCAGATCAGATGTAATTGTTAGCTTGATAAACCTTCCCCTATGTTCATTCATAGCAACACTGGTGGTAAAGACTTTCATTTCCCCAGTCTGTATGGTCCATATATCCCATTTAGAAGGTGCTGTTTTTGTGATGTCACAAAATAATACCTAAAATAATACATATGTCCAGCTATCAACTCATAACCTACTCAGTGAGCAATTTAGCCCACATAATTACATAGAAGTGATAAAGGGCATTTGAACCTTGATTGATTTTTATATGGTAGGCAATTAGAACAGAGGCCATTTACATGTATTTCTTGAAGCCACAGTGAGACAAACTGTGTCGCCATGGTATTTTTAACAAGGTTCTTAGTGGGGAAGTGGCCAAGTCCATAACTTGAAGTAACAAATCCAAACATCCCTCTTTCTGCAATGCCTAAAATTAAAGTATGATGATATTTCATGAAACGATAGAGTAAACGCTATGACAGAAAATTACAGGAGGACATTGTTTGTTGTATACTGATTTAATAGTGATTTATGGCTGTATGCGAACGCTAAAAATGAATTTATTCAAGTACATTTAATGTGAATGTATAGCACCTGTAAAATTTTGCATTTCTAAATGTAAAGTCTGAATGCTTTTGGTGTGTGCAAAGGTTTGGGCTGCTTTTCAGTCTTTACACTTAGTGTTGTTTTTTATAATTGATCAGATATTTTCTTATCTGATTAATTAGGTGTAAGTCAAGTGTAAACTAAGCCTAACACATTATGTGAACTTCTCTGAAAGTGGTACTTACACACATCCATGATATCATCTAGGTGGCTGATTGAGGATGTGAAAATAAAAATAACTCTTACAAAGCAGGAGAAGAGTAATAAAGATATCTAAACACTTGACTTTCACTAAAAAAAAAACAAAGAAATGGAAGATTAAAAGAACTGTTAATGTTAAAACAAAAAATATCTAAGAAAAGTCTCTTTGTAGGCTGTTCAGGCATGCAAAGCAAAACCCCCACTTCACTGCCAAGGACCTACAGCAAGACTGGACTGAAAAGGAATAGTGATACTGATCCATCAGCCTACTGTGCAATCCTACTGCACAAATATCATCTGCCTGGAAATATTATTAGAAGGTAACCTTAACTGTGATCTAGTCATAAAAGTAACTAGGGTCTTCAGCCCAATACGTATGTAAACTAGGGGCACTGTGGAATCAAGTGCTGTAGTCTGAAGTCTTCAGTAAGGTAAGAAGAAATTAGCTTGGATGTATCAAAACAATATTAATTTAAAACCTGGATCAAATCAGACTCAAAAAATAAAAGACTAAGGATTTTGAAACAGTCTCTCAGACTGTTGGGAATCTGTGATTAGATCTTAAACATGTTGTTCTACAAAGAATAGTGGAAAAAAAATTAAATCTGGAAGAGACTATTAGTTGGCTTCAACAAATGTTTGGATGTCGTGATTTTACCAAATGAAAAGTACTTAAACTTATGCACATGCCACATTTAATGTTTTGCTTCTTAAATTGAGCAAATAAGCGATAGTCAAGTCACGACAAGTCACTTTTATTTATAAAGCTCATTTAAGAACAGCGGGGGTTGACCCAAAGTGCTTTCCAGTCCAGGGAGATGGATTACCAACACAAGTCTACACAAATAAAAGGGATAAGGAGCATGAGTAAAAGCAGGACTAAGAGATAATAAGAGCCAAGAGGAGAAATAAATACCAAATAGAAAACAATAGCCAGGGTAAAACATGTTAAGTGCAATAGAATATGTCAAAATATGTCACATTTAAGTTCCTTGCAGAGTTGATGCTAAAGCGAAACAGTAAGATATAAAATGTCTCTAGTGAACTTTTCGTTAGAGATTGCAGTCGCTGTATGGCCCTTCACATGCTGGATATTTTCTCTATTAAGAAAAGAATAACATTTGATTTTACATTTCCATCACTCCCAATGTGTAAATTCTTCACTCATTTTATCAATACACAAGCAGTTTAAATCTTTATATATTAATACATTCAATTTCTTTGACTTCAATACAGAAAGTCATCTTTCTTTGTACACTCTATGACTCCTAGCTAATGCCTGGAGAGGAAACCAGACCCGTTTTTTTCCCCAACCTTCGGAAACCTGAAGGAGTTACAACCTTTGGAAGCCCGAACGAGCAGATGGAAGTTTGGTGATAAGTCTTCCAAGTATAAAAAGCAGATGGAATGGAAATGATTTTGAGGTTTAATCTCAGCCGTCTTCCTAAACATAACCAGCCATGAGGGATAACACCACAAAAGCTTATCAAGTCATTCATCACAGGTTTCATTTCTAGTCATTTGAAGTCAGAATATGGACGGTCAACAACAGCGGAGTTGATTCTGCTGTGTTAACAGTTGAATTCGAAAGCCACAGACGAGGCTGAAGCCAGAACTTTCCAGACTTCCTTTTCCTGAGTGACTGGCGGAGTGTCAAGGCCTGGCAGACGCGTGAGCTGCCTTAGTTGAATGCCAACTGATACAAGATCAGTTTCTGAGTTTTGCTTTGAAGGATAACATTATGAAGGCACTTCGAGGAGCTTATCCTGAAACAGTTATGCTCAGGTTGATGCGACATGGAACCGGGGCTGACATCATAAAAAAGACACCCCAGCTTTGACCACAAAAACATAAGATGTTTTTTTTTACCCCGTGATTTTAGACTGACCTGATTTTTGAGACGATAAACACACTTAGTTATTGGTCTGTTTATGTCTATATGCATGAGTTTGGTCAGTGAGGTATTGCGTGTAATACATATATAGACTGTGGGGAAATATGAGCTTAGTTCAGTTTTGGGATGGTGAACGCATGTGAATACTAACTGTACAATGAATTTTCAGGCTAAAGCCAGTCCCATTCTATTGCCATGTAGGCCTTAGGCATCTGAAACATTTCTTCAAATTTCTTTTTTTTTTGGATGAATAAGAATAAGATTTATTTCATTAGTATGCAAACATCGTTAAAGTTTCAAAAACCTTTAATTTCCCCAGTCTGTATGGTCCATATATCCCACAAAATAATACCTTTACATATGTCCAAATATCCAGTCATAACCTACTCAGTCAACAGCAATTTAGCTCACATAATTACATAGAAGTGATAAGGAGTGTTTGATTGATTTTTATATGGTAGGCAATCAGAAAAGAGGTCATTTACATGTATGTCTTGAAGCCACAGTGAGAGAAACTGTGCTTAATTAAGGGACATAGAGATGGTCGTGGAAAACTGAATTATGACACGTGTAATAAGTGTAATAACCTTAAGATGTATTATATGGGCCTTTTAAAATTCAAAATAAAAGCACAAGAAAAAGCAATGATGTTCTAAAATCAGGTTTTGTTATGCAGTTACTGACTAAACATCCACCGATAGCCTTAGATTTGTCAGACTTTGTCAGACTCATGAGAATTGTTAACAAGGAAACATTAAAATGTATAAAAGGCCTGAATTAAGCAGTGATAAAAAGAAGTCACTAAACATGCATTGACCCAAAGAGCGCGGTGATAAGGAAAACAGCCCAAAGGAAAAACAGCAGAGCAGAGGCTTGAAATGACCCTGTCCCAGAGGAAAGTGGTTTTGGAAGAGGGCTGCTTTTGGCTATGCATTCACACATTCCTATTTGTTTTTGTTCTCAAACACAAACACATTTTCACCAATTTGTCTGGCTTGACCCACATTCTACTTCTTTGTTGTCCATGTGTTGATAAAGTTAGAGGTTTTTTTTTGGCATGTGAGTTCCATCGACATTCTTCACTGCTAATAGCTCCTTTTCCTGGCCTTCACAAGGATCCAGGAGGTCAAGGCTGAAAGACACTTGAGCTGTAAAGTTCCATAAAGACATCACATTCAAAAACGGAATGGTGTGAATGTATATGCAATAATACATGGTGAAATAAATAATGAAGTTTTCGAGGAGATTAAATAATAGATTTACATCTTAAACACCTTAAAGCTGTTTCTTACAAGACCCAGGACCCACTTTACCCAGGATCTTTGAGAAGTGCTCGAGTGACTGGAGATGTCAATCTCTGCCAATGAGGGACTCACTTGTAAAACCCTATAAATAAACGTTTCTGAGAGTTACATATAATTGCAGTAACACAGAGTTGTGTACCATGCTTGGAGTCTTGTGAGAATATCTGTGTAGTTCTTTGTAATCTTAGGGGGCAGAGAATGAAAAATTTTGTGCTGAATGTGCATTGACTTATTAGGGTGGGACCAAACAGTGCGAAATTTCAAAACCAATCCAAGATTCTTTTTTTTTTTTTGGAAAACTTTGTGGACACAGTTTGGGAAGAACCTAATGTGAGATGTTTTCCCTACCTGATGTGAGATGTTTTCCCTACCTGATGTGAGATGTTTTCATGTTTCATACCTGAAAATGCTGCAATGCTTCTTCCTAATCCTTCAGGCTTAATAAATGTATAACCCACAGCCCACTTATTAAACATGGTTGTATTGTTTCAAAACATGTACATGCAATTTCATCCTCCACACCCATCACTGCACCCTTGTTTAGTAGGGCTTATCATTTTACACAAAATACACATGATGGATGAAAAGCCTGAGTCATTTCTCATTTAGACAAGTGGTCACAATGGATTGATGCAGCGCATGTCTAACCTTTTCATTGTAGCCTTAGAATGGAAAAGAAAAAAAGACCATTTTACATCTTGATTCCACATTACGACACTACAATGGAATGTGGAAGATTACGTGTCAGACAAGTCAGTTATGAATCAGATTACTAAAGACATACAGTGCTGTGCAAACCAAGGCAACTAGAAATGCTTAGTTTTTTTGCCATAAAAACGCTGTATAACAAAAGATTCATAAAAGTACAGAACAATAACTGTCAATACTGACGCTTCAGATGCCGTAAGGGGGAAGGCATCCTACCCACCCAAAGACATGGCTGTGGCATCACCAGAGATCGAATTTGTGATCTCCCAATAATAGGGCCAATGCTTAGATGGCTGTGCCACTCGTAACTAGATGATAACTGTACATACTGGAAATGGTTATGAGTGTCACACTGATACTCATATAAATATAAATAAAATATATTGTTTATTAATGTGTATTTATTCTAATTTGTGTTTTTGAGCAAACAAATGATTTAAAAAAAGACAAGACGGCTTCACATAGTACTTTCTCGGATACAGACTTTTGTACAGTTCTGTAAGAGAAACTGTAAGTCATCGAATAGATATGATAGCAAAACATTTCCGAAGACTATGCAGAGAGAGTCAGTCTTATTTCAGTATAAATACAAATTACAGTCTTTATATGAAAACAATGCAGCCCTAGATCTTGCCTCAGAGTGAGCTCATTCGCATCACCGTCTGAAGGCAAATATCATCAATCCAGACCCCAGCATCTGAATATTTTCCCAAGCTGTCATGGTTATGGCATAATTGCAAGTTGTAAAATCATGGTACTCCTTATGAAGGGGAATTCATCTTTGGAAAACAGAATCCAATGTATGAGCTTCAGCATGTTTTATGAATATATATATATATATATTATTTTCTAAAGGGAAGTCTTCCTTCTCCTTTTATACAGACGTCCAAGAATTACGGCAACATCTGGAACGCACAATTGTTTAAAAATGTAGGCCTAAGTGCTCCGTGGAATAACAAAGGAATAAATTTACATGCTATGATTCTTTAATCTATCATAAACAGACTGCTGTCCGATTCTTTCCAGTGACCTTTCCAGAAATTCTTGGCATTACCCTTTTAGCACATGGCTTTCTTTGTTGCAGGTTTAAAGTCACGTTCCCTGGAGAAATTGGGGTAATAGTATCTAAATAGATATCTGGCCATTTCACTGGGCAAGAATGATTGACGGAATTAGTCTTCTTCTTTAACCAACACACATGTGCATTTAGACACAAAGACATATGCACAAGCCAGAGGTTATTAGCCTTGCATGACTTCAGTTCATGCTTGTGTCTGTTATGCATCATTTGAATTGATTTTTATTTTTCATGACAGCTAGATTACATTATATCTGGGTAACCCCCGCAGTGCTCCCATGTTTATGAGCTTAAATTAATCAAAATATGGAACAACTGATGCTAAAGCTGCATGGCTAATATTGCTTCATCATTATAAGATAGCACAGGAATTGAAAATGGTCTTGGCTTTGAGGAATAGCAATATATTCCTCCTCTTAAAATGTTCATCCCATGGTGACGGAGCTTAGGCAGGATTCAGGCATACTAAACACTCCCACCGTTTTGTGGCCACAATGAATTCATTCTTCTCACGGCAAAAGACTCTACACTAGAATATGGCCATTATGCTACTTAGCGAGTTGCATAACTTTTCCCCTCACTCTACAGCCGGTTCAATAAGGATGTAGCTCAGTGACATAGGAAAACATTAAAGTAGACTTAACAAAAACTGATCTGCCAATCGGACATTTTGTTTTTCCCCCTTAGTTTGCTGTTCTCCATCATCTCCTTTATGCGTTTCGCACCTAACAAAACAAAGGAAAGCCCATTACAGGATTTACAGTAATGATGGAGAACAGCTCAGAAACCTGAGGGCCAAGCTGGGGCTTTCTGGATGTAATAAAATGGTAGGAGACCTTTCATCAACAGAGGGTCCATAAATTCCTTCGGGGGGGGGGAACCTGTGGCATAAAAAAATACACAATAAACAGAGACTGAGGTGTGACAAAGAAGAAAAAAGGGAGGCAAAGGCATGGGTAGCAGGCAAGAATGTACTTTTAGAGCTCTCACAAATTAAAACCACTCTGTAAGACTGGATGAATGGTAGTAATTTGGCCTAAAACTCTGCTTATTATACATGATGTGGAATCAATATTCAAAAGTGCTGTGGTCCAATAAAAAATTAAAAAACAGTTTAGAACTTCCTCAGTCACACATACCTCCAACACAGGGAGGGTGAAGGTTAGCATGTGCTTCCTCTGAGTCACATGAGGCCGCCCAGGGCTTCTTTTTGAACTGCAGCAAACACAACATCATTATACAGCTCCACACGCTTGGAGGAGAACACTAACTACCAATGAACAATTCTGTTAGCTGGCATCACACTGAGTGATGGGAGGAGGGGGGTGCCATCATACCCATATAGAGAGCGTGAGCCCTCTTGGCTACCAATGGCTGTGGCACTGCCAGTGATCAAATTCACAAATTTAGTTGTATATTCAAGGAGGTACAATACTGATACAAACTTAGAGAGCTGAAGCTGGAATTGTTGAACTAAAGGACTGAAATTTCCGGAACCAAAATGTTGGTCAGTCATTGACAGTAAGATGCAGAAAAGCTGATGAACATGATGAGATTAGCTGCTTTTCCACTTCTGGGCCATACTATTGTGAGCTAATCCAAAGTACATGTTCTTGCTAGCACAGCAGTGCATTCTAACCCAATTAAACCAAATGTCTCACTGGCAGCATATTCAAAGGTTTTGTTAATCTTTAGGACACCTGCTTGTTCATAGTAGAATAGATCAGTTTGTGCAATCTATATTTTCTATGTAGATACCATTTCTGATGTTATTATGTCATATAATCATGTATCTGCAATTACATTTTAATATAATTGCAGCTGCATGAATACATGACATAACATATGCAACTACAATGTAAAAGTGATGGTACACATTAATTCATCTCATTTTTTAAAATTCTTTTATAAAGACCACATTTTTACTATTAGATTACTTAAGAAATTGATTTACACCAGTATTAATCCATATTACATTAAAAACCCACATATACTAAGACGCACTTCCGACATTCGGAGAACCTCTACTGTGCTGGAAAATGAATATCACTTTGGGAAAGACCCAGTAAATCATGTTCTTTATACCTCCGGCCCGTGGGCAGAGAGTGTCACACTGGGAGATCTAAATGGAAATAACACAAGACTCACTTTGTGGGTTAGCAATGAACCTCCCGTGTTCAGAAAAAAAACGTGTCAGACCACCTGGCAAGGAGGCCTACCCAGGGATGAACTAAAGTAACTAATGTGCCAGTGGAGATTAATACACCACTTAAAATGCCAACAGAATGACGTTTTTTTGGCAATGGCTGATTTATAGATAACCTGGCCATGGTTATGTCTATGGCCAACATAGTATACGTTTATAATTCGAAGAGGCATCAAAAAACTTTTCACTACAGATGTTCAGGTTACAGTTACAGACTGGTATGACTTCCCTCCTAAGGCAGAATTTCATTTTGCTGTAAAAGCAAATATGTTGCCAAGAATAACACAGAGTTATGGGCATCATGTCTATAACTGCCGCATAGTTATTTCCTCCGGTATAAGATATTATTCTCTTGCACTGGTTTTGTGATCACTGAAGGGCTTTTATGCCAAGACTCCTCGTTGTTCCTTTAACTACTGTATTTCAATCCACAGTACAGAAATGATATACATGCATTTGGAAGCAGAAACAGAGGTATCAGAACTGATAGGAATGAAATGGTTTATGTTCTAGATTGTCAAATCCATACCTATGGGAACTCTTAGTAAAAATGGGAAAAAGGGCACCCTAAAAGTGTCTTTGTGGAGTTAGTTCAATCTCACACTGAAAATGTGAAATCTAATCTTTATTTTGTGAAATCTAACCTTTATTTAACCTTTACTTATTCTATTCTTCAGCTTCAAACACAAACAATTTCAACAGGCTTAGGTCAAGGGACTGAGATGGTCATTTTTTGTGGTAATTAATCCAATTTTGTGTGGATTTGGACATGTCTTGGCTCACTAATCTGCTGGAAGGAGAGCCACATCTGGCAGAGTTACATCTGGGCACATCTAGTTTTTTTCCTTAAAAATCTCCTGGTTCTTCATGATGCCATGTATACTAACAATGTTCCGGGCAGAAAAACAGGCCTTAAACACTGGGAATGTGATTATTTTCTGAATAAAATAACATAATACATATATAGTAAATAAGAAGGCCCTGATTCTCATAAGACATTTCAGGTAATCATGTTTTATCTTCTTATTTTTTACTTTTCAATATTGTTCTACATTATTATACAATGTTAAACATGTGTGATGTTCATTAAGTTCATCAAGTAATTTGAAAGAGTGGTTGAATCTACCTTCAGAGAAAGTATTATGTTTGCTACTCACCAAGAAGACCAATCTACTCTTATGAAAGCATTTCTGGATAGCAGCAGAGGAAGAACAAGCTCTAGAGAAAAAAATGCACAGCTGGAATAATAATATTCTTTAAGTTATGCAATGACTGTAAATTACCAGACATTGCCTCCAAAGATGAAATGTACTGTATTCTGTTATGCAAAACAACTGGAAACTTTAGCTTTGTACAGCAAATCTAAGGTGTTCTTAATTATTGTTTATATGTTTTTACAAACCAAAATTATGATCATGCAAGCATAGTGTTGGGAAAAAAATAGAAAACAGTTATACTTTACCAAAAACCATCAATGCAAGGCATGTCACTAATACGCGATATAACAATATCACTGCAAAATATATCCTGTTGTCCATATTGTTCAGTGCTAACTAATATGCATTCCCACCTGCATGAATGGGCCTGCTTTGCCTCAAAACTGTGATTTGTTTTTGTTTGAAATTGTTTGGGCTATTTAGACTATTCATATAATTTGCACTGGCATTTGTGTATCGAGGCTGGAGAACCTCAAAAACTTTCACATTCTTGCTGAAAGCAAAGTAAACAAGTTGGTGTGTTTGGTCTGTTGATAGTTTAGTGGGGAGTTTAGTGGCAAAAGGTTTAGTTTTTCCCTACCCAGATTGCTAATACTGATCTGAGCACCAGTAATGTTTCCATTAGGACTCTGCTACATCATGATCACTGATGCTACAGCTTCAGTGATAGATTTATTTCATACTCTTACCCAAGGACTGATGTATTGGTGTAGTGTGGAGTGCCACCCCCAATCCCCAAGCCATGCTACCCACTACACTACAGTAAACCCCCGCGATACGTTCCAAGAGCACCCGCGTATAGTGAAAAATGCCTAAAAATGCCTATTTTTATAGTGTAAACCCTAAATATATCCCTAAATATACTCCCAAAACACTTTAATTGCTATTTAAACTCATTACCCCTTAAGAAAATGTAAACCCGTATTTGTACTGTACAGTGTAAGCTGAACTCCCGCAGTGCTAGAATGTAAATACCGATGTTACCCCTGTATAGACTGTACTGTAATTCATGCACGCGTGTTTTCTTTAGTATGAGCTATATTTTCTTTGGTATAAACAGGTAAATACAGTAATAAATCCATTTAATTTGCAGTAATAAAACTACAGGGCTATAAGAAAGACAAAACAAAAAAAACATGAGAACACTCAAGACGCTCCACGAGGGAAATTCTGGACTACAGCTGTGTCAAAGGGCAGCAACCAATCAGCAGCAAGGAGAAACGAATAGCGTTCTAGGATTGGCTACTTTCAAACCTCCGGTCTCTGAGTACAGCTGTATTTCACCATCCCAAGACGCGCTTTTTGTGTGTTCTCTGGACAGTAGCAAAACATTTATAGTTATCATTTATATGGAAATTAGCTGAATTTACGTTAATATTTCTGTTACAAAATTAGTAAATGATATTTTTCTTAATAATTTAGCACTAAAATGCATGGAAAATTGTATATCGCCACGAAACAAAAAGCTGTGACGTCCTGGCCTCGTCCACCATGCCCCCTCGTCCTTGTGCTGGGTTGTTCATGTCTGGGCGCGGTGCTTAGCAACCCAGCACAAGGACAAGGGGACAATTACTCATTCTCATTCATTTTTTGTATCCTCCTAATCCTCGCTTGGGTAATCCTCACTTGGGTCGTGGGTACTTTGAGCCTATCCCAGGGTCAATGGGCGTGAGGCAGGAACTCACCCTGGGTGGAGCAACAATGAAAGTAAAATATGAAAATTAAATAAGCACATTTAGGGTTGAGGTTCAAGTTGACTAGTATAAATTAAAAAAATCAGAGTACCCAGTGCACTGCTACAGAGTCTTGCAAAACCTTTTAGCACTTCACTTCATGAATTAATGGGCAGTTGGTAGCCTAGTGGTTAGGGAGTTGGCCCTAAACAGAAGGTCATGGTTCAAATCCCAGGACTGCTAGTGGCACCTCTGAGGTACCCCAAGGTACTGTCCCCACACACTGCTCCCCGGGCGCTGTGTTCCTGGCTGCCCACTGCTTCACTTGTGTGAATGGGGTAAATACAGAGAAAAAATTTCACACTGTTCACACTGTGTGCTGTGCATTCGCATATGACAAATGGCCACTTTACACTTTTAATTTGAAACATATATATGTACTTGAAATGATTGCCCAGTCAGTAGCTAGTGAAATGGTAAACAAATGCACAACAAATCTGCTTTACCCTAATTGTATGTAATGTAACGTAACTATAAGCAAGGAGAATTTCCAGTCTAGGCCCACTGTACTGCGTCACTGGGCAAATTCTGTGTGCATTAACAGCCACCACATATAAACTGCAAACCACGTCCTTTGCGACACACACAGGCAGCAGAGCAGAACTGGAACAATTTTAGAATAAGAAAGAATCCCAACTGATTTCCACTCCACACCACTGACATAAGCTGCTAATCTCCCCGGACTATGTTTCGGGCACACTGGGACTTAACAGTCAACAAGATTTTGCCAAGCAAAAGCAAATTTGCTTCTTTAACCTTTTCAAGCTAGCAGGAGATCTGTTTTCAGAAGTTCTGTGAGTAAGTAGGAAGTAATGTGGGTATCAAAGGTCTTGGGTTCCACATGGATGGGTGGTAACAGGAAAATTTTACAATGAAGCTAAATATCTTCAAGATCTAGTCAGTTGTAATTTTTCCCACCATTTTTCAGTCAGCAGAAAGTTCCACAAACTCAGGCCAGACAGTCTAGGTCTCAAAGAGACCTGTGCTTGCTGACTAGTTGTTTAGCAGTCAGAACAACGCAAGTTATTTTCATGCATTTGGATGATGATGGTTGTTAAAGGATGAATTTCAGTCTGTCCTTACTGAGGTATGTCAGATTTATGTGGCCAACTCAAAAGGGTTGTTGGTTTTCAAATGAGGCATGTATTTTATATTCAACAGCAGATTTAGGGCTCGGAATGAAGCCCGAAGCCTCAGAATGATGTGTGACTCTCTATAATACCAAAAAAGGTTCTTTGTACTAATCGCAGAACCCTTTCTAGGGTTATACAGAACATTTTTTAAAGGTTTCGCTTATAGAGAAGAACCATTTATCTAGAAAAAGAACCATTTATGGTTCTCAAACGGTTCTTTAAGTGTTCATTGTTCTATACAAAATCACTGTTAAAGAATACTTTTTTATAAGGTGTATAGTACGTACTGAGTGAAACATGTGGTCTCAAATTTCATCTCCCTGTCCCACCAAAAGGCTCAGCAAGCTTTGTTTTTATATATATTTTTGCCTGTGCATGGTGATGTAATCAAATCTAAATATACATTTTCATGATAGATAACTGTCACATCAATCAAAGAGCATAACTTATTAGTGTCTTTAGAGGGATGACAGAGATTCACAAGGTTTTTGTAGTTTTTGTAGTTGCAGGGGGTGATGGGGCCGAGAAGTACTGAGGTTCAGCCGTTTTTCCCGGGGAGATATGTGCATCTCGGGTTGACAGCCGTGGTCCGGGAGGGGTTAATATGTTTTATGCCGCATCTTGGGCTGACGAATGTCGATTCTAAAATTCCGCCCGGACGCCGGACACAGGTCACAAAAAATGGACATGTCCGGGAAAAAGAGGACGTCTGGTCACCCTAGTTTAAGGGTCTTGTTTAGAAACCCTGTGGTGGCATGCAGAAGGCAGGATTCAAACCCGTGACCTCTTGGTCCAGAGGCAAGTATCTTACTCACTAGGCCACCACCACCAACCTTTCCACCACCAACCCCCTCAAAAATTTCTATATAAATAAAAGATTTTCTTTTCAAACACTTTAGAAACGTTATTTTTAAGTCAAGTGGCCCCTTATAGTCACATGTGAACACGCCACAGCACATGTGAAATTATTTCTCTCCATTTAACCGAGTAGTGTGTGGGTACGGATCCTCGCTTAAGGGTACCTCAGTGACGACACTAGCAGCGTTGGGATTCAAACCCACAACCTTCTGATTGCAGGGGCACAACCAGGCCCAGGCTGACTGTACACAACCAGGCCCAGGCTGACTGATCGTAGAGTTATCTAGTCAAATGAGGCAAGAATATTTATGTAGCTGTATTTGTTTTAGAATAATTTGATTTGCTTTCAAATCACCGCTTAGCAACTATTGCTATCTGTCATTGCCTCAAATTGTCAGCTCTTCAAGATCACTATATCAGCTCTAACAGTGGTCAAAAGGTGTACCTGAAGCACTTGTAAAAGTAAAACCAGTCCACAACACATCAGCTTCTGTTGTTTTGTACCTATTTCCAAACCCTGAAATATGTTTTTAAAAAAGCTGTTGAGTGGTCTTTAAATTTGATAGTTGCATCAAAGCTAAAATCCAATGTACAAAGGAAAAAAACTAAGCAAGTGCAGTTAAAAGCAACAGACGGCAGTGTTGGTTTAGGTCGGACGACGACAGTACTGCTGTCAACAAAATGTTATGACACTGCATTTGTTAAATGTATACTGAAAAAAATTATTATACAAAATGATGTTAGTGACCACTTTTTCACAGGCCTAAACTAAATTTTACTTCTATCTCTGAGGCAATGACTTCAGAATTGAACAAAAATGAAAAAGTGAAGACAGGAACAAAGATCTTATCTGCACAACTGACCCGAATAAAAAATACAGCCAAGCCAAGTCAAGGATAAGGCTGAGATGATTAGATGATGACTCAGTTTCATCTTGTTTTCCAAAACCACACAATTCAGTGTGTTTACACTTAGGCGAGGCAGAATGGAATCAGGGTAACTACAGGCTAGACTATCTCATATAAAGAGCAATAATGTTGTTCATGCATTCCACATTTCATCAGGGTGCCTTTGCAAAATTGCTCTCAGGTATTTACTGCCCCCCCAGTAGCAGTCAGACGCAGCTCCTCTATCATGGATTTGTGCACCCCCACACTGTCCACACGGACTGACATGTGACACAGCTTGCTTGAATGATGAAGGATGGCTGACACATGCTGACCTCAAAGTGACATTGTCATTTCAACACTGCACCACAATGGAAGGACTCACAAGACACAGATACTAAAAGCCCTTAAAATCATGTCCAGAAGAAGGGGATTGGACTGTACTACATAAAAAGCCACATTCAAACATCCGAGAGCTAATGAAGTGAGAGGAAAGCGGAGAGAGCTTGGAAGAAGGTTGAGGGCGCAAAACGTGAGCATGTGGAAGCAATTATGCGCCGCATGCGAGATCGGTTAGCTTAAGGGTTAGCAGGGGTGCCGGGTGCATCTGACACTGTGGAGGCGGCAGCAAAGTCTGTTTCCCCACTCTAAACCACAACACCCCACCCTTCTCACTCTCCATCTCACTTCAGAAAAAGACTACACGGCTCTACATCCACGATTTCCCTGAAGAGTTTTGCTGGGGGGGAGGGGGTGTCTCTCGATTCCAACTATGACCTACTTGCCTAAACCAGGATGCTTGCTCATGAACAAATCCTACATGGAATCGTAATATGGAGTATGGAGAGCTCGTTGCTGGGAGGGGTCAGGAGGTTATTGATATTGTTAGACTAAGGGGACTGTGCAAAGGCATAAATAGCTGGAAGGAACGTTTTGGTTTCGCAGTCTCTCTTAGGCAGCCCAGGCACAGGTGACCTCCACTCCACTCAAGCTCATCTGTCTCTGCAAACCCTGTAAGTAATATTCAAGATGTTTTGTTGAATATTCAAGTTTGGTGAAACTAAGGATTTAACTCAGAATTTTTGATGCTCAGTTAATTTATTCAGGATGGTGCAAAGGGCATGGGTGCTTTATTGTAGGCAGTGCATGCAAACATTTATGCACAGCACAAAATATATACATAATGCACATTTCTGTATTTCTTGATTCAACACTGAGCACCTTCCAATTTATAATATATATTATGTGAATGTGACAAAACAATTCTACATGGTAAAATCAAATGTACAGTATCATTACATGTGATTTTCTAAGGGGTAACAAAATACATTTTCTTCATTTAATAAACAGTATTGTTCTGAATGTTTAGTGCACACTTGAACACTTTTTGTTTAATTGTCGAGTTTAAATAATAATAAAAAAAAACATTATAAAGGGCCATAATATTTGCACGTTATTTTCGTTATTTTATACACTATATATATATATATATATATATATATTCTCAATGTATATATCTTCTCCAAACCCAGTATGTTAAATGTATCAAATAAACAGTGATCGTTCCCTGTAAGAATGTTCTCTGTAAAGTACTTTTTACTTGGTAAATCAATAAAACATGTCATTTGATCAGGGGCCTCAAAAACCTATGCAGAAGGTGCAATAGATTTCTCTAGTGGTTTTGCCTGCAATTTTGCCAAATATGCTTTTATTTAAGTCTTGGAAATGGTTAAGCAGACTCACATTCCTTCCTCAGAAGTAAATATGTCACATGGCTGCCTAAAATCCAAAGATCCACTGCTTCCTCACATGTCTGGACTGGTTGCCTCTACTTTTGGAGGCATGTCTAAAGAGCTTAGGTGTCACTTATAGAGACATGGCATTTGGAACCAGATCAGCAAGCCTTATACCATGGCCACTGTTTCCCTTTCATCCTCTCAGAGAACCAGCATGGAGAAGATGAAATCAGTGTGTCAGAGCCACGCGCTGCAGTGGTTCACCCTAACACTGACTCTCCTGAGTGGAATCAGGGCCATGCCTGTGAGTGTGGACCCCGTCTGCACAGCAACATCCACGGCCAAGTACAGCCTGACGTTTACGGGCAAATGGAGCCAAACAGCTTTCCCCAAGCAGTACCCCGTTTACAGGCCCCCCGCTCAGTGGTCTCCTCTGGTTGGTGAGTAGAACACTGTTAATGAGCTTTGTTTAAAGATAGCTTGATTAGCTTTAGAAAACGATTAGCCTAATAACATTTAACCAGTTAAACCACATAATGTTTGATAACTCTACCATATTCTGTCAGAACAGACACGCAAATATATATGAACTGATCACTGTTTTTTTTTAACAGACCATGAAATAAATCAGCACTTCACATAAGTAATAGAGGGTCTTCACTGAACAAAAACATTGCAAAGCCTTAGAATTGCAGCTAATGAATTTGCATTGCATTCACCGTTAAAATTCTATAAGGTCCTATGTATTAGTATGAAAAAATTATGTAAATGTAACTGATACTCATTCTTTAGGGGTAACTCACAGCTCAGATTATCACATCTGGCAAAAGAATGAATACGCCAGTAATGGGGTGAGAGAGTTCTCAGAGAAAGGAGAGGCTTGGACACTGATTAAGGAGGTGGAGGCAGCTGGGGAGCGCATCCAGAGTGTATACGGCCTCTTCTCCACACCAGCTGTGCTTGGAGGAACAGGCCAGACGACCACAGAGTTTGAGGTCTATGCAAGACACTCTTTTGTAAGTTCTGTGCAACATGATGGCTTACAGAATCACTCTCTTCACCTGTAATTCAGATTTCTTCCAGAGGACAGCATTTTAACACTATTTATTCATTTTCAACAACTTCAGCAAACATACATTATAGGTGCAAAGTCAAACCCTATTATACACTGTTATGTAAAATCCCAGGCCATTATCTATGATACAGGCTTTTTACCAGAATTGGATAAATGCATTTTTTTGGATGCAATTAGTAATATTACTGTTCTAGGTAAAGCAAAATGAGCCCTAAGAACTGTTTTACACATGCATTTCATTATTCCTCAGTGTGTTCCATTCAAAATAAATACACAAATAAAGAGAACCCACCCCTTAAGATTAATAAACCGTTCCAAGAAAAGCCAACAGGGAAAACATCCATGTGCCAGCTCACATGAACCGCAGGCAATTTTCAGTTGCATATAGACTGCAAACTCAACAGAACGCTAACACTGTGCTCATTTTACAGTTGTCCTTTATTATGCGGATTGTGCCAAGCCCTGACTGGTTTGTCGGGGTAGACAGTCTAAATCTGTGTGAAGGAGACCACTGGAAACAAAACATCAGCCTTGACCTGTTTCCTTACGATGCTGGCACAGACAGTGGCTTCACTTTTTCTTCACCCAACTTTGAGACCATTCCCCAAGATAAAGTCACACAGGTAACCACAAAGAGCTCATGTCCCTCACCACAAACACTAGATGTTTGACACTGATGATCACAAATTCTTCTGACCTCTCTTGACTTTTTTAGATTACGTCGTCATTTCCAAGCCACCCAGCGAACTCGTTCTACTACCCTCGACTGAAGCATCTTCCTCCAATAGCCAAGGTCACACTCAACAAGATCAAGAACAATCAGATCTTTAATCTGCCCATTGAGCCCACGCAGTCCAACCAGATCCCCACTGGCAACGAAATAGATGAGTCTCTCATTAGTAAGTTCTAAAATGTTTTCTTTAATTAACCTCTAATTCATAAAAGTGTTGCACCACTTTAAAAAGCAAATGTATTTTACTGTTCCTTCTAACTTTAAATGTGCAAGGTTGGAAATTTGTGTGCTTTAGTGATTGTACTTTGAGTTCTTCGGATATGGAGTAGGATTTAATTGAATTACATTGCTCTACCATACTTCAGTTACATTCCTGAGAAAATACATACTTTTTACTTCATGCATTTTCAACCCTCAACATTCCAAAACAGAAAGATCAGGAGTTTTTATTGTCTTTGCATGTTATTATTATTATATTTTTCTGCATTTGTATCTGTGTAAAATGAATCTGTCTATAACTGTAGCATCTCCTCATGGACTTTAGTCACCACATCACAGAATTGTGAGCATACACAGCGGTATGCTGGGTTACATGCAAGACCAGTGTTAAAGTTAAGCAGGCTCTAAAAATATATACTTTTCTGTACATAAATAAGCTGATACATAGATATCTTACACAGTTAAAGGACGAATCTTACCCAATTAAAAGAAGACATATAGGCCAGAAACACACTTTCTGTGTATTTCTGGCCTATATTTCTTCTTTTAACTGGGTAAGAATCTGACACTAAAATTCACGGTAGTAAAAATGAATGTAGGCTTGAAGCAAATGGTGTCAGCAAAACTGCTCGTCCATCCCCATGGTGACCAAAACAACAAACCCCAAACAAGATTATGGGGGCCAGCCCATTTGGAGTTTTTTCTGCCACTCAGCAGTCAGGAAGTGTTTGTCATGGAAACAAAATGGGATGTCAACTCCAGCCATCCTTTTATTTCCATGTTCCATTCCTCTGCTTTCCTACTTGTACCAAAACTTCAGCCTGTGATAGAGATGAAGTCTTTACAAGGTCATGTCTTCTGGAAGGGCCCAGAGAAGGGGAGGAAATCCTTTTCTCCATTCAGTCATTTAACAACATCCATGACTGATTTTGGAGTCAAATTCATCATTTTCTGCTGCTCAAGTTGAAATAATTTAAACTGACATATGGAAATCAATTACTCTCTTCAAAAAGAATAGACATGACAAATATGACATAATTCATTTGGGGTTAGGCTTGTCATTATCATTAATATTTTGTAGGAGTAAAAAATGTGTATTGCCGAGGGCCCTAAAGACCAGTATTAGAACCACTTATCTAGATTATTATCACACCAAGAACAAGATTGATGAGCCATTATTTCATCATTTTATAATACATTTGTATGGTCATTCTTACGGGTAGTTTTATAGTAATCAACGAAACAAATTAGCTTGCCATATCTGTCTCAGTCTCAGTGAATTCTTTTCCTTTTATGTCACAATGTTTGGTTTAAACAGTGACAAATCCTCTGAAGGAAACACATATCAACATCAATCAATATTTGAGTACTATAGCCATGAATTACAACAGCTTGCTTGATAGCTAGACAAACATGTTTACACAGTGGGCACCACATCGATTTCACAGAACAGGTTTGCAAAACTACAAGGCTAAATGTTTTTACAGTACAGCAGGACCACGCACACAATAATGGCCATACAGATGAGCCACACGAAAACCCTCTGTCAACACAATACAGTTCATTCAAACAGCTGCAATAAGGTGATTATGCAACTGGGACAGGCCTATTTGCTGAGTGACAATTTTAATGTGAAAGGAGCTACAAACGCATTGAAATTATTTTGGAAAAATAGCTATATTAGCTGTTCCATTGTGTAGCCAGTTAGTTAAGTCTCAAAATTGGCAATGTTAATATTTTAATCTCTTACACCACATAAATCAAAAAATCTTGTCTTAAACATAACTTACAGTTAACTGTACTTAAAAGGTGTAATGCAGGGGTGTGGAACTCCAGTCCTGGAACTCCAGCACGTTTTGGTGATTTCGCTGCTCAGGAACACCTGGTTCACCTCGCCAGTTAATTGTCAGGTTTAGTGAATGTGTAGGAGGAGAACCATCAAACTGTGCTGGACACCAGCACTCTAGGACCGGAGCTTTGACACCCCTGGTGTAATAATTAATAAACTGCCCCAGAGAGCTAAGAAGCTTAGTCACACTTCATGAGTCATACTTTCTTAATATCTGTACATGTCCACATTCTGTCCACACACTGCTGTAATGCTTCCGCTGTCTATGTCCTCAGATACCCCTCTTGACTGTGAGGTGTCTGCCTGGTCACCTTGGGGTCTCTGCAAAGGTCAGTGTGGTGAGAAAGGAGTGAGATACCGGACCCGCTATATTCATATACAGCCGGCTAACAACGGAGCGGCCTGCCCTCCACTGGAGGAGGAGAAAGCCTGTGTCCCTGACAACTGTGTGTGAGGGTCTTAGGAATGAGGCCTTCAATCTTTACGTTTCCCCCTCAGCCCCAGTGCCACATCCATGCGAGCCACAATGTGGTTTGGATTGCAGACTGAAACGAAAGCTTTTCACAGAGATCACAATTTCATACCATGTTAGTAGCAAATGCCAGACCGATATTTCCAAACTGACTTAGGCATTCCACACAGCCTATGGCATAGATCTTGAGGTTCAGCTGAGGAAGTCAATAAGATCCTAATAAGCTAGCATACCAGGCTACATCATAAGCATCACACTGTTGCCAAACTCAACGTGCCCAAATAAGCCTTGTGATGTGTTGGAAAATAACAAAATATGAACTGATGCCGAATCCAGAATCAAGTCAAGTAACTCAGATAAAGGAATTCAATCTTGTCTATAATGTGCTGTATGTGTTGTTAACGTTTGTACATTCACTGCAATACATTGTACATATAAGCTGTAAATATGAACAAATAAACTGTCAACATGGTTGTTGTTGGTATTTTAAAGAATAGTTTGCCCAAAATGTACACTTTCACAATCTTCCTCACACAAAACCCCACAATATATGCCCCTTAAAACATTCTAAAAACTGTGATAAACACCTCTGGTCAGCTTAATTAAACACACTTAGCTCAAATGCCTGCAATGTGATGATTATGTTATAATTAGTAAAGGTCTATTTGTAGATTAAAAAGGAACAATCAATATTCTGTGCCATCAGATGGGTTTTTCTTGGGCCTTTAAACATCTTTGTCACTTACAGTACTGATTCTCTAAAGAACCACCCACTCTTAAAGGAAACAAACAGGAAGAACCAATTATCAACCCTATAAATGTCATGAAGGTTTATAATTTTTTAGTCCTGAAATGTATCACTGAAACCAAAGTATAATCAGCCTAATTGCCAGGGGTGTTTTGTGCAGGGGCATTCATGATGCTAACTAGCTAATAGGTTAACTATTTAGGTTTCTTTATCAACACAGTTGAGCACTTGCTGTGGTCTTATCACTCTCTTTCCAACAGCTCTGTTTGAGCACAGAGGAACACACAGAAGTTACAGGTGGACTTTTCACACACCGGGTTTGATCCACAACTCCTGTAGATATCCATAGCTTTCCTGATATTTTACAGCTTTCCTGTCTTCTGTCCTTTTCACTTTTGAACAATATTAAAAGGTCACTACAATGAATTCCAGTTGGATGTACATCTCTATCGCATTCTTTGTGAGTTTGACTTCGGCAATGTACTTTGATTTGGCGCAACAGATGGAAAAGTGCATCATAGAGGAGATTCCAGAGGACACTCTTGTCACAGGTGAAGTAAAACAAGCTGCATTTTCAATATCTGCTCGTGTGGCCTCCTAGACTTCCTGTATTTTAGTTATAGGACATTGTGGTAGATTGTTAGTGTATTTTCTCGTATTTTTCAATGTGTAAACGAAACACTAAAAAAATCGTTCACATTCACTGTGTAACACTTACAGAATGATAACAGTAAAACAAACACCCTGAACTACTTGATGATCTCTTGCCTTCAGGTTATTTCTTTGTGGAATACTGGGATGGAAAAAAGCAAGAAAACTCTCCACATCTTGGTTTAACCGTCACTGTCAAAGACCCGAACAATGAGGTTGGAAATGATTGCAAATGATTACCAGTAGTGTACATTTTATATTCATTTGTGCTACCTGACAGCACCCAGAAAAAAAAAAAACATTGCCTTTCTTTTATTGCACATAGGTACTGCTGATGAAACGTTTTGGTAGATATGGAAAATTCACCTTCACATCTCACGCGTCTGGTCAGCATTTCCTGTGTGTGAAATCAAACTCTACCAGATTCTCCGTGTTCGCAGATGAACGGCTGGTGAGTTAAGGGCTTCAGTTGGATTAGACATTTAATGTGACCTATTCAAGAGTGTGTGAACTCAAATATGCATTGTGTAGGGCTGGACATATCAGTATTTAAATATTGATAATTCTGATCTTGATGTATGTTATTAAGAATCGAATCAAAATTAAGTGTTTTCTTTAAGCACGAAGCCGAACATCCATCTTAACATTAATCTAAATGTGTCTGCTCCACACAGCAGACTGTTTTCCTACCTCACCTACCTCACCTATCACATCATGCTACACCAATAACATGGTCACTCAAGAACTAAAATAGTTATTCTATGGGAGGGTTAAAAAACTTTTGTGTGTGAATGACCATGTTTGATAAAGGGTTTAAAGAACCTTCACATAATCTAAAAGTTCTTAACCAGATTAACAGTTCTTTCTAGAACCTTTACAAGAAGGCCATTCACATTCTTCTTCACATTCACACATAATTTACAGAAAACATTCTCTGAAAGGTTCTTTAATGAACTAACATGTTTCCTTCTCATGTGCAGAAGGTACATCTAGATGTCCAGATGGGAGAGCATGTCATTGACCCCAGTGCTGAAAAGACAAAAGACACCTTCAAGACACTGGAGTACAAAATGAAGCACCTTCTTGACCAGATTCAGTACATTAGCAAGCAGCAAGACTTCCAGCGGGTGAGGATGGAGAAACCTTTTAGTAATGGACTGATTGACCTCAAAAACAAGAATAATTGTAATTCTGACCATGTTTCCCAAAACTGTACTGATCTGCAGGATATTAAGTGCAATTTGTAACTGTTTATTGCTCTGTTACCTTCAGGAGCGTGAGGAAACCTTTCGCCAGATGAGTGAAGAAACAAATGGAAACGTTTTGTGGTGGGCAATTATCCAGACGTCTATCCTCCTCGCCGTTGGATTCTGGCAAATGAGAAGCATGAAAAACTTTCTTATAGAAAAGAAGTTGGTTTAACAACTTAAAGTGAAGTGGAATTCCACTGTTTTTTTTATCTTTGCAAAATTCAATCACTAACATGTAAACAACATTATTTTGAGTTTGAGTTTGAGTGAAATGCTCAGTTGCAGAGAACCATTAAAAGGTTCTGTTGATTCCTAGTGTTTTTAATGATATCTAATTTGTAACAATATTCTATAGGTTGATATCACAATGTAAAGATCCTGATTGTATGAAACGTGACCTGTGGCTGATTCTAGAGACATTTGATGTATAATGGAACTTAAAGGAAACTAGCGGTTTCTAATGGTTCCCATTTAGCCAATTCCCATTAGTATGCAAAACAATTATACACTAGCTATATGGACAAAATTATTGGGACACCTGAACATTAAAATACATAGACTTTAATATGGAGTTAGTCCCCTTTTGCAGCTATAAAAACTTCCACTCTTCTTGGAAGACTTTCCACAAGATTTTGGAGTTTCTGTGGGAATTTGTGCCCATTCATTCTGGCACCCAATCTCCATTCCAGTTTGTCCCAAAGGTGACGGATGGGGTTGAGGTCAGGGCTCTGTGTGGGCCAGTCAAGTTCTTCCACACTGAACTCATCCAACCATGTCTTTATGGAGCTTGCTTTGTGCACTGGAGCACAGCCATGCTGGAATAGAAACTGCGTCCACAAAATCCAAAAAATCTTGGTATACTGAAGCCTTAAAATTTGCCCTTCATTAAAAGTAAGGAGTAATGAGAAAAAGGAGCCTAGCCCAAACCCTAGCCCAATACTTTTGTCCATATTGTGTATTAATAGTCTTTTATTTCATTTAAGAAAGTTACCGAATCAGAATGTAGAGATAAGAACTTGAGGTCCTAGTGCCTACAGGCACATATCCTTTTTATTTAAGTTACTATTCAAAACACCCTGTAAACCCTGTAAAAGTTTTTATATATAACAGTGCTAAAATAGTGGTATATGTTATTTAAAAAAAGGTTTATTTGGGTAATTTTTTAATATTACACCATTTCTGTGAGGGCATGTTCAGATGTCTTCACCCCCAGACATCTGGTTCCATTCACCACTACTGTGAACCCTCCCAGTTAGGTAGGTTTGTCTGGATTTGAGCATTTCACGTTATTTACAGTTCTGTACAGCCATGATTTACCATGCTGACTTAATAAAGTGTTTGGTACCGTTACTGTACAGAAAATGTGTTTTAGGGTGACCTGGATTCAATGTTAAGCCTGCTGAGATCACACGATTTCTAAATATTTAACGTTAGGTAACGTTAGCTACGCAAGCTAACGATATTGTAACGGATTTCTGATGCTTCGCCGAAGTCGACCAAATATAATTAAAGCAGAGGAACTGTCCCAACAGCAAAACAGATTTTTACGTTATTTCTGTGCCAACTTCGCACTGAAAATCGACAATTTTTCAATTAATCGTTAGCTAACAGGCTATACTAGGGAGGAGGCTAGCCATCCGACCTTACCTTCAAACTGTGTCTCTCTCAACTAACGTTACAGTCAAGCTTTTCAGACGAAGTGGGTGAGTTAAATGCTATTTAGAGAACTTCTTATGCCTTTAAAGTCTGTTGCTAATTTAAAAAAAAAAATCAATTTTCAAGAAAGCAATATACCACGTTACATAAAAGCTAGGACAGTGAGCTATACTATAGGGACAAAAGTATTGGGACAGAGGGGCCGCCTAACTTCCAGTAAATGACAATCTTGCTTCAACATGCCAAGACATTTCAACTTCGTGGACACAGTGTGAGCAATGCCCTTTTCTATTCCACCATGACTGTGCCCCAGTGCACAAAGGTCAATAAAACCATGGTTAGATGGAAGAACTTGACTGGCCCGCACAGAGCCCAGACCTCAAACCCATCCAGTACCTTAGGGATTAACTGGAATAGAGATTATGTTGGACGAGAGAGCCAGGCCTTCTCGTCCAACATCAGTACCTACCCACATAAATGCTCCACTGAGTGAATGGGCACAAATTCCCCACAGAAACACTCCAAAATGTTATGAAAAGCCTTCCAAGAGTGGGAGAGTGCAAAGAGTTGGTCCCCCACTCCACTCCACCGTTGGTGAAATGGTCCGGTGTCCCAATACTTTTGTCCATATGGTGTATAAGCACAGTCACTTACAAAGATTTGGCCAGTGTCTGGACTAGTTATAATACTGTGTATTACACAACTTCTTAAACCATACAGAGTATGTCCCATTGGATTTGCTGTAACTCGTGCTTTAAGTCTCCAGGACCTGACCGGCAGCTGGCTGTGACAAACTGTGGTCATATAATCTGCAACATGTGCTTTCAAAAAGGTAATTTAGAGCAGCACACCTGAAATCATTTATTTTACTATAGGTCAGATTTGCATATATGTACAGTACTGTGCAAACATCTTAGGCCGTCTAAGAATCATACATAAAATTCATATTCAAATGATCAGTTTACATCACATTGGCAGATGCTTTTATCCAAAGTGACTCGCAATACGAGGAAACACTCAGGACAGTATGGGAGCTAGAGGAGAGTACATAGTGCTTAAATCTTAAGTAGTGCAAGAAGATCGGTTAGGAGAGGAGATGCTCTCTGCACAGGAGTTTTTTGAAGCTGGAGAAGGGATTTTGCTGCTCTTGTCCTCCAGCAGGGAACCATGAATACAAAAGGGCCTGGACTGGGTTTACCTTGTGTGTAGGGATGGCAGAGCCAGACGATGTTCCTTGGAGGAGCAGAGGGAACATAAGGCTGAATGATGAGATTAAGGTATCTGGGTGCTGACCCAGATGTCACTCTGTAGGCAAGAGTTTATGACTTGAATTTAATTCGAGCAGCCATTTATTTATCAAACAACTATCAATTAATTTGTGTAAAAAGTAGAAAATGTAAAATATGAACATTCATTTAAGTTTCTTTGTGTTCCCCCTTTGTTTTACTGACTCAAACTCAGAAACACATGTTTGTGCAGAAGCCTCTTATGAGGAGATTAGATCCACCTGAGAATCTGAATACACATTTTAGTGGAAGGATTGAATCTTTATACGGTCCATTTCACGAATTAACTTACATTGGTTGAGAAATTGTTTCTGAATGTTTCATTTGGATTTTCACTTAACTTTTTCTTAAAATATTTCTAAACTTTAAAACTTTCTGCTATTCGTTTGCAGGTTATTTCCAGGGTTTCTAAAGCTCTGCCTGGGAGAACCCAGTATTTTCAGTAACTGTCCAGGACATCTAATAATATCTAAAACAAATACTCTTTTTTTTAATTTAAAGCAGGTGCTGCTGATGAAATATAACAAATCCACTCGTTAGACATTATTAGTACTGTTTTCCTGTATTCATGTTTATTTGTAGTTTTAAAAATGTAACGTTTTTATAAACAAAGAACACTTCATAAATAGTTTTCATAGCTACCAAAGACTTTTGCACAGTACTGTATATACCATTGGGTCTCTAGAGATATCAAGTGTGACATTCTACTCTGACCGTCCTCCTACAAGATCTGTTCTACAGACAAAATGTATATTTTTGTTTTATACTTATTAGTAACAAATTCTGACTTTGAATAGTCATACCTTGTTCTCAGTTCAGATCCATCAAAGCAAACTGAATATGGGTTGAATAAGTCAGTGAATTTGCCTTTCTCTGGACGTAAGTTCAGAAGTACATTTGCTGTACTAGACTATAGATCTTACATCTGTGGTCTCGTAAAACCTCCTTATAAAATATGGTCTCAGCTCAAATGTTTGAATATTCCGCCATCTAGTGGTTGTTAGGTAGTTTTACAGTGTCACCAAATGGCCCCATGGTGCTTTGTTTTCTGATCACAATTACTTTTAGGAAAAGAAGGCCAGTGTCTGATATGCAGTGCTAAATGTCATCTGTCTCCACTCTCCGACAAAGTAAGAACCATCAGACGTTTCTGTTTGAGTATTTACCATGCCTATATGGCTGCAACATGTGTAAGTTTGTCTTATTTCAGAGCAGCTCAGAGGTCAAGGCACTTTTCTCAGACATCAACACAACTGCGACCAGATACCTCTCAGAGATAAGCAAGGTGACGATTACAGTAGTTGTGCTCATATACCAAAATCTTAACCTTTTATGCTATATTAGCACTGATAATCTGACATAATAATGGATCCTAAATGTGAAATGACAAAACTGTATCATGATAATTAAAAACATTTCTTACATCTGAAATGGTCAAATAAGAACAGCAGTGCCACATTTAGAAAATACAAGAAAAAACTGTGTACGTAGTTTATTTAGTTTATTCAGTGTTTCACACGCTGTGTTACACTACTTCCAGTTAAACAAGCTTAATATTACTGTGTTAAACCTTTGTAATTAAACCTGCAGTTCGTCATTGTTATTTAAGGACTCTTCTTTACCTCTGATATACACAGAATGCTCAGAAAAGTATTATTATGACACTAAAATAACGATCAGTATCATCACATTGTGGAGCCCCAATGTATCCAGTTTTGTCCACATATTTAGGTTTTGCAGTTCCAGGCAAGACACCAGAGAAGATTACTAACCCACTATCAGCAGAAGGCAAGAGTTGTTTTCATAAGTCAAATCATTGCAGTTCGTTGTTATGTTATACATTTTTATACCTTTTTGTAAGTATATTTTTCTGAATATTTATTGTTCATTCATAGAATGAAAAAATGAAAGAAACTTTTACCAAAATGCAGCAAGAGATGCAGCAGATGTCAAAGTAAGTGTTTTGTGAGAAGCCGAAATATGACCTTGGAGAACAAATCAGTCTTCCAAGCTGCAAGTCTTTTCTTTTTATTTTGTACAGAAAAATTACAGAGCAGAAAGCCTACATATCAAAGTTAGAAGTAACTCTTCGACATCAAAGGTATTTCTCTCTAAAGTTTACAGTATTTAGTTTACTGTAAGTGAGCATGAATTTGAAATCCTAGCAATGTTCTTTCCATATCATGACATTGTGCAGAGTGAAACATCTCTGAACTGGCATGGCAGGTGTGTGTGTGTAGGTGAAACTTGATGTTGTTGGTCAATATAACTTTTTTTCTGAGACATGTTGGAGATGGGCAAAAGTGAGCACACATTGATCAGAGATTTCAGGCAAGCAAGAGTTGCCTTTTAAAAAGCAGAGAATATGATCAGTTGTGCTTAATATGACCAAGTAACAAGGTAAAAAGGGGTCATTTTGATTTTAGGTTAACTGATAAAATGCACTAGTATCATAAAACTAATGGGAACATTTTTATGCTTAAAAGAGATATTTTGATATGGAGTGCTATTAGTGTTTCACATAAAAAAGTAATTACTGAAGTTCATAATTTTGGAAAATGTACCAGGAACACTGTGCTTTGTGATTCACCTTTATACTTCTCCACAGTTCCAGAGTGGGATCTCAGTCTAACACACGTGCATCAACTAACTGCAAACCAGGTAAAGTTGAACATGGTGTGTATACAATGTTACAGATTTTAGTAATACTGGTTCAGGAACCACGAAAACAGTCTTCTGTTGTTGTGAACAGACTGATGTTCTGGTTAGTTATAATCGTGGAAATTAAATGAACATACCATTTTTTCATTAACTGAGCTCTTATAGCTTATCAAAACATGTTGACAGGTCTATTTGAAACATGCAAAGAGATTCTATGGCAGACTGAAAACATTTAGCAAAAGAAAGTAAAAGGGTAGGAGGAAAGAAATCGCAAAGTGTAGGTGCTTCATGTGTGACACAAGAGGGAGCTACTGAGCCACTAACTAGATTGTAGGTGTACCTAAATGACAAAAGGTTTTGTATGGTTGTTTGTAACACAAGCTTTGAATATTTTACTATTTCTTTATCTTTAAGTCCCCTTTTCATCTGCATCTACACCAGTGTCCTCAGTGATGAATATTCCCTACTCTTCTCCGGTGTCTCTCTCCTGCCATTTATCTTCTTCAAGCCTGTAAGTACCCTGAATAAACTATTCACACTTGTTGTGTCACATACTTTTAATGTGAGATTTTTTTTATCACGTATGATTTCTTTCCATTCTGTTATCCAGACAACTGATTTGCTTCAAAATGTATATTACAAATGGGGTATTTTTATTAGTTATGATTCTGAGAACATTTGTTTTTGGCATGTCAGTGTAATTAATGTTACATGTCTTGTAACATGTTCCCCAAATAGCCAACAGTCCACCACCCCCCCCGGCCCCAGTCTGCTTGGGCTGAATGACCGTAAATGGTTGACATATGGGGACTATGGCACAGTGTTTGCTTTAGCCTTAGCATAGTCGATGGGGGTTGTCTCCAGTGCTTTCCTCTGCCTCTCTGCACAGCCTTCTGCTTCAGAGCTGCTATCACAACAATTTTGCGCTGTAAGGCAGAAAGGTGATCCTGTCCATGTAAACCCCAGCGTATCCTGCCTGCATTCATTAAAGCCTGTGATTAGTCCACAGTTGTTTGTATAAGCTTAGCTTTTATGAAGTAGGCACCCACCGCAGAGAGCAAGGGGGTCTGGATGGGTTTTAGCCTTGTGTTTGATGTCATGTGAGAATGCTGAGTAACTTGCATACCTGGGCACGATTTAATGAGGGATCCTAAAGCTGCAGTGTTAAATTTTAAATTGATTTAAAAATAGCATTGTAAGAGGATTACTAACACAAGGGGGCACTGCCAAATCATGTTTTATATTGATTGTCAACAGCAAGTAAAAACCCAATAGGCTACCTACCTAATTAAGTATTCTGAAATGTTGTGGTGTGCAGTCACTGTCAGTCACTGATGATTTGATCATTCTTCCTCAGGGTGGAAAACATGGAAGGAGACAGCAGGCTTTTTACACGTAAGGTAGGTTTGCTCTGTATTTTTAGTGGAATATTGTTTTAGCTTCTATGAATGAACAATGTCATCAATATCATCCAGAGTATTTGTTTATTAGTAGAGGTCCTAACTCTTGGTAGGTTATTAATAGTAGGTCTTATATGTGGCTATTAGCCAATCTGTGAAAGTACTTTCTGTTCCTTATAGCCAGACATTTCTGGAAGCGTTTCAAGACTTTGTCTCATCAGCCCTCCACAAGATGGCCGAATGGGTTAGTATACATACGTCAGTCATCTTTCTTTCCTTCTCGCCACCTAACAGTAGACATTACACAAGTTCAAGTAGAACATGGTTTTGTCATCCTTTTGTTTGGCCATCTGTAAATTGTTAATTCTTCAGAAATTATTTATGATCACTGAGTTCTATGTTGTGTGGGTTTCAGAATTAACATTTATATTATTTTAATCAACATTTTGCCTGTAGTTTTGAACAACTTAGTATTGCAACTAAGCTTTCTACAATAAACAGTGAGCGTAGCCAATATAAATTAAATACAGTGTTCCCCGTGAAGTCACAGTTCTAAGTTCGCGGCCTCAGTTGTTTGCAGATTTTTTCTTAGAAATGTGCGGAAACCGCAAATATATTTTACTTTTACTTTTTTCATAGCAATATATAATTTTTCATGCATTTTAGTGCTAAAGTATTAAGAAAAATATATGTTATAATATGTTATAATGTTATAATTTTGTAACATAAATATTAATGTAAATTGTCCTACATTTCCATATAAAATATAACTGTATACATTTTTAGTACTGTCAAGAGAACGTAAAGCAAACCAATATGAAAGCGTGTCTTGGGATGGTGAAATACAACTGTACTCAGAGGCAGGAGGTTTGAAAGTAGCCAATTCGAGAGCGTTATTCGTTTCTTGCTGCTGCCCTGTGCCGCATCTCTGGTCCAGTTTCTTGTGTGTAGCCGAGTTTACCTTTACATTTTTTACGGTGATATATTAAACTGAGTTTTAATCACATCACAAATTTGCGTTTTTTCACAATTTGCGGGTGCTCTTGGAATGTAACCCCCCTGAATTTTGGGGGGTTACTGTACAGTTTTTGCAAATTCATTATAAATGTCTAATACATTTGATACAGCCTCTTTTACAAATCATATTCATTTGATTCATGCCTAGACTTTTTGTGTTTTAACTGTAAGACTCTCAACAAATAACATGGAACTACACTGAATTAATTAAATTCACCTGACTTAAACCTTTACAATTGACTGTGCCTGTGGGGCGGTAACATTGGTTCTCTCCTCTCTTTTAGCTAAATAGTTCACAAATGTCAGGTACTTAAAGTGTCAGGTACATATGCCCTGCTTTCTTTAGGTCAATGGATATACAATAACGAGCATCCGCGTATAGTAAAAAACCACGTTGTTATGTTTTGGTGAAAAAATGCCTATTTTTATAGTGTAAACACAAAATAATCTCCCAGAACACTTACATTTCATTTTAAACTCAGCTTAATGCATTACCCTTAAAGAAAATGTAAAGGTAAACCCATATTCACCTCTTTTAATTTAAATTACAGTAATAAAAATGTAAGAGAAACACTGAGACGATCCACGAGAGAGATTCTGGTCTGGAGCGCCACAGACGCTTCAAATGGCAGCAGCAAGGAGCAGTAAATAATCATTGAACTATTGAAACCCGGAGGAAAATGCTTAAAAACTGTTAGCATTAGCAGTTAGCAGCGCACATTAGCATTAGCAGCGTGCGGCGAGCCAAAACGGACAGGGCACAGCTTACTAATACTAAATAAACTGAGATAACTGTAGAAAATTGGGGAACAAATGTTTAAAACACTAA
>JBBPCY010000032.1:13879268-13944985 GCA_037974405.1 Brachyalestes nurse | reverse complement strand
CATACATGTCATCATTGTCCATGTATCTTTTTTCTTTAGATCTTCTGCATTTTCTCCATGATTTGTGTGAAACTTTCATGATAAATAGCAATAGAAGTGCTCTAAAATGACTTAGAATAAAATATATTTACATACATTTACATTAAATGTAAAGAGTATTTGCCTTCTCCATTTACTATTTTGAAAAATGTATTTTTGTTGGACAGCGACATGGAACATAGTAAATATACTTGCTAAAATGTATCTCATACACAAGACATTACATATAGATACTTGCAGATAATAAATGTGGGACATGTTGTCACATGTAAATCGTTATACTACTGTTCAAAAGTTTGGATTTGCCTGTCATAAGAATTGTAATTTTATTCAGTTATGACTTAAAAGTTGCAGACTGAAATACTGTTCTCCGGAAAGTAATTTAAAATTATGTTAGATGTTATTAAAAGTGTTAGAAGGTCAAAGTTTTTTGGGGACAAAATACTGTTTTTAAAAGTCAGTATTCTGTTTTTATGTAATTACAGTAACTGAAATATTCTGGATCTTCTACAGCTTATCATTATGGAATCAATAGGCAAAAGATCATCGCTGCCATACATCTCCATTTTTCCAATTTCATCTTTTTCATACAGCATTGCTTGAAACGTACATGATGGGGTCAATAGAAATACTCCAAATGACTTGGAATAGAAACACTTTACACAAAATAGAGTTTTTACCTTCTGCTCTTATGTTCTGTGTTGTTGTTTTTTCTACAGTGATGATATACCTCTTAGTTCACACTGTAGGTAAATATGTTTACAAAACATGTTATGTAAGAACTAAGCATACCTTTTCAGAATTTAAGATGGCGCGGTAAACGATTTTGTCTCCCTTTTGCATCACAGTGTATTACAAATGCTCTCACTCTCCTTTTAACGCTGTCTTTCTGTTTTACCTCTCTGTATGTAAGGTTTGCTCTGGTAATGGCACATCTGGTTGCTGTTTTCCCCTGACGTGGTGGTATACTTCGGTGTGGGGCAGTGTGTGTGTGTGTGCGCGCGCCTGTGTGAGGGAGTGAGTGGGAGAGTGAGTGTGTATGTACAATAATCACTTCCCACAATTACTACAACAGAGTTTGGGGGCAGAACTCTTTGCAGGCAGTTAAATTTCCAGGCTGCTCACCTCTATGGAATGTGAGGGGAAACTCACAAAATCTTACTGGAACCTGGTGATCAAGAGAAAAAAAGAAGTATGAAACTGAAACCTGAAGCACTTTTGATACTTTTGCAGCTCAGATCCTACCATAACAGTACCTTGAAGTGTATGGACAATGAGCATAAATCATATGTTTTTATTATTCAAAAGATGAAGAGTAATTCCTACAGTGTAACCTCACACAGAGTTAAGCATTTGCACTGAGGGATCTCTAGAGGGTGCTATAGGAAGAGGCAAGCATTGGTAATGCATATAGCTGAGGTATGGGCATGTACACACACACACACACACACCTGGTGCTCATTAGTTGTCCATATGCAGAAAGACGGCCCATTGTGTTGGTATGGGCTCACCTCTCCCCTGCCGACTTCAAACTGTAGATTTAAACAACGCAAATCTCAAGCAGTCTATATTATGTACATCTGAATGGACCTGGAATAGGCAATCCAATCCAAAAGGCTGACAGAAACAAAATGCCTCCTCAAAAGTTGGCATGGCGGCACAGAGTGTTTAATGGCACTGCTACAAATCAAGAAGACATGGCCCAGCATTAAGTTACATGTGGCTAACTGCAGCTTGACGAGCCGCTCAAATGGCCATAATTGAATGCAAGGTTACATATGTTTGGCTTATGAAGTTCGCCCAGGCATTGGGGGAGATTGAACAATGGCTTAATTGTGTTGTACAGATGTACAGGATACATTATGCGGTTCATTAAAAGACATGCAATCGAGTAATTCTGCTATTAGGATACAGCTATTCTTAACAGAGTCAAGGTGAAGCAGATTGGAAGTGAAAGGTCAACGCTGAAGGACTGGAGCTTCGTCATAAAGAAGGACCAATATCTTAAGAGTAGGGTTAGAGTATACACAGTCACAGTCTTGTTCAAGAAGCACAGGACATAATGTAAAGATGAGTCTAGATAAAGATGACTGTATTTCAGAATTTAGCATGTCAGTGTTAACAGTTCTGAGGCCTAATTCCCCTTTTCATACTGTAATAAGGGTCTTAAGAATGAAAAATGCAATTTCATAAGAAAGACATTCTGAGAATTGTTCTTAATGTGTTTCAGGGTCCTCGCTGTAAATAAATGTGTACAAAAAATTGCTACTAAACAACCATGCAAACAACTAAAGCCAGACATGCCCATTTTGATATTAACCTGTTTGCATTGCCTGCCTATTCATGGCCACAGTGGAGGGGGAAGGGCCTAAATTACTATTCGAATGAGCAGAAATTCTGATTGCTTGTCTAGCAGTTTGAGTATCATAAACCAGTTTAATAAACTGAGTGCAATCACTGCCCATACACAGGTGAGCACAATGTAACAAAGCATTGGCAAAAAAATGAGAAGGTTTTGCAGTCTGACCATGCTAACTTTGCTCCATAAACATCAAAGAAAGGCCGTTTTTGATGTTTATGTTGGTTTAGGTATCAAAAAACTCATTTTCTATATCCTTTGTAATTAAATGGGTCGTTTGGTAACTGCACAGAAAAAATGAACTTTAACAATTTTAACAATTTTAAAAAGGGAAGTGAATTTGGTATTAAATGGGCTCTTTACTCTCATTGCCTTGTCCTTAACTCCTGATCAGAAGTTACAATTTTTGCGGCTTTACTTTGAGCAGTAAAGAAAGGACTGCCTAACGTAGAGACATTATTCTTAACCATAGACCATCAACCGTTTGTGAAAGTACATTTGTTGCTGCTAGAACAAAACATCTCCATTTTTATTTTTATTTACGTAGTTTGAAAAGGCTAGGTGCACTTTATATTGTCCAAAAAATTCTGGTCAGACTGACCAAAACAATCACCTAGAAAAACATGTTACTTTCATTGAAAGTAGGGAATATTTTGTCCTTCTCCTATAAAGAAATTTGATGTTATTTGAAAAAAAAAAAAAACTATAACAAGCATATCAAATGCAGATGTGTGGTGTGTGGAAACATGGTTCATAATGTAGGAATGCCACTGACATCCACTAAACAACTGGGCACATGTTTGCAATTCTCAAATTTGTCTATTTATACAAAATTATTAAATTTTGTATTAAATTGTAGCAAACTGTGTTACAAACCACAAGTGCTACATAACAGTGAAACACAGTACAGCAGGTAGCCAGAAAATCAGGTTTATAAAAATCCATCTTAATACAATGACAACAGAAAATAGGAAAAAAAGAAGAATCAGACATGACCACATCAGACACGGTGACCGCTACAGAAAGCAAAGAAGGAAAACAAGCCCAATAACCACAAAAGAGCAACATTTTCAAAATAATACGAAAGCAAACATGGCACTCCATAACCACTTCAAACGCTAATACACAGGCCATGAATCACTAACACACACACGCAGACGACTTCCTCTGTACTACATGAAAGCCTCGACATATTGCCATAATCACAATAATATTTTAAGTCAAATACTCCAGCAGTTATGTGCTTCACGCTTGAGATCAGAGAATTCAGTTCAAGATGGAAATGAGTGCAATTGGGAGTTATTTGCGCCTTGGTTGGGTAACCCGAAGGTAATAGTCGCTATTTGGATGTAAGGAAATCTTGGCCCAGTGCAAGTAGACCGATCAAAAGGAGGAGACAGACACCTTTGCCAACAATAACATTAGGAATCGAAGTGTCAGGCTCTGTTGAGTTATGGCACGGAACCATCCAAACCTTGGTGTTAGAACATAAAGCAATCATGTAATACAGGTAATAATTTACACTGATTTGGAAGACTGTTGGTTACACATAGTGTCTTAAATAACGCCAGGAGTCTGTGTACATGACAGGCTTGCGATAGCTTCAGTAAGTACAGAGAATTATGAAGATAAGGTGACTGAACATTAATTGTTTCTAAAGAATATTTGGCAAAGGCTGAAGGACATTTGTTATCAAGGAAAATAAAATAATGTATGAAATGTTCATAAGTTTACTCACCAGGAATTTCATTAGACAGTCGTTTGCATTGTAAACAACAATCTGGAAAACCGGATGTAAAATAGCCATCAAACAATGTAATACCTGCTGATCTGTAAATTTTAAAGATTTTAAAGGCGCTAGATCTTCATGGTTCACTTGATTTTTTTAAAAGAGACGTTACTTTCAACCTTTTTTCAGTAGCTGTGTTGTATTTTGATCATTTTGATACATTAACATTTATATGTGTATGTATTTTGATAAAAGTGTAATGAGATCCTAGCTTGCACAACAAAAATAGAATACCTGTGGACAGTATCAGTTTTATATTGGGATGATTAGTTGTATATATATAGGGATGGGCACGTTAATGCGCTCTTTACTTAACGCCGACAATTATTTTATTGCGCGTTAACACAGGTTTTTTTCATACTTTTATTTTGAATATTTGTTGCCTTTTTGTGCTTGTGGTGGTGGCTGGTTTTCGCGGGGTGATAAATGTGTAATGAGATCCTAGCTTGCACAACAAAAATAGAATACCTGTGGACAGTATCAGTTTTATATTGGGATGATTTTTTTTTACTTTTTTAAAAAATTAGAAAAGAAGAGTATTATCTTCTGGCCTTTGAGATGTTCAATAAATACTTTGAAGGTCTAAATGGACATGCAAGAAGTATGTTTTTTCCTTTTGGAAATGTAAATGGGTATTTAATAAGAAATACTGAAATAAATACTAAAATACACATTTCCCAAAAGAATACTTATAATTGCCTGAGCATTTCCCACCCATGATGTTTGAGTGACTGTATTTAGTGAAATGAAATTGAATAGAAAACATTTTGACACTGGAGGAAAAAAATAAGAAAACAAGTAAATAGATCAATAGACAGACTGCTGTAACAGTCTCTACTCTTCTGGAAGGGCTTTGTAACATTGTTGGAACATTGCTGTGACGATTCGATTGCATTCAATCACATAATCATTAGCGAAGTCCGGTCCTAAAGGGGGGGGGTGTGTGCTTTCTACCCCTCTTAGCGAAGCCTGCCATATGATGGCGTGTTCACTAGAGCCCCATTTTACTGGCAGTGCAATTATATAACCTATGTATGGCGAAGGTGTACCTTAAAGTATGGTGTCCGCATACTTTTGGACAGTGCAGAAGTACAGCCATGTGTGCGTGCCTCTCTTGGGTTTCCGTGCTCTCTGCAGTACATGACAGATAATGGATGCATTATGAATGGAAAGCGGTTATCATCACTGCGGACTTGTCGCGATTTGCCTGAACCGGTAACTTGTGGTCATGAGCGCGCTTCCTTTGTTGCTCAGAGCAACTTGCAGCCAATGTGGCAGCGTGTCTGGGTCGTCGAAACATTGTGAAAGGGACAAGGTGTGAACAGACGCTATTGTATACATGAAATGTGCATGAACTGTAGAGCTTTCGCAGGGATTTGGGGTAATTTCCTGTGCCGGGTCCATGGTGAGGGGAACTTTAGGCCTCAGGCTAGCTGTCATTGTGTCATGTGTGCAGGAGGAAAGAGAAAAAAAAAATCAAAAATCGGGCCTCTTTTCCCCCTTGTATACCTTCAGGGTGTACAAATGAGATGTGCCACCTCGGAGAGATAAAGAAGGCAGCTCCAAAAGTCATTATTCAACTCAGTTCATTTATAAAAACAGAGAGAGTCTTTGTGCAGCTGATGGTAATGAAATTACTTACACCCCAGAGTTCTGACCGCAACATCTTGAATCACTTACTCACAAACAGGTATGACTTCGTCTCTCTTTTTTCCTACTCAGTGTTGCATTGATGTTTTTGTTTTTCCTGTCAGAAAAGCTCTGAGGAGCCTGGGTAACTTTTTCTCAGGGTGACCAGCGTGGAGCCGCTTTCATTACAATAATAAATTATTCCAGCCGTGCAATGACATGGAACCGTGGCCTAATCAGAGAGCATTGTGTCAACAGTAGGGTCTGATCGCTATGAACATTCTGCGACCAGTACGGATTTTAAAGGGATAAAACATCCAGCAACTGATCATATCAGGTCATATTGTTTCAGAATTACATTTATCTTGTAATTTTACACTACTGCGGTGCTGGAGGTGGAGTTACTAAGCTAACTTTCTGTTTTAAGCCTGGCTGTAGTGTTATTTAACTACACCTATAAAGACCCTATTAAGATAAACCTTTATAAACCTTTATCAGTCTCACAAGTGGGGAATTTGTATTGTCACAGCAGAAAGTGGACAGAACAAAGATAAGAGCAGCAAAAACAACAGAATAAAAACTATACAACACAACAGTAAAGTATAAAATGTACTATACAGATAATCAAAAAAAATCAAATATTGACATTTGTGTGTATTGAAATATATGTATATGGATATACATAAACCTATATGTATATATAAACCTATTTAAGTACAGGGCAACAATTAAAATTTTTAATCTGGATTAATTGCATAGTTACACCCAAAATTCAATAATTAATTCAAAAGTAGTGTATTGCACACATTTATTTTTGAAGTACTGCCATATGAACAAAAGTGAAGTAACATTTGGTTTGCAAACACTTCAAAGAAATGAGCTGTTTAACAGCAGTATTTCCTTTCACACAGTTACACAGCAGCAGTTCAAATATTTCTTATCCATCTCAACTTAAACATCAATGTAATCAAATCAAATATAAAACCAAAGCTATTTGCCACTGCAGGACATTCACGTTTTATCTAGTTTTTTTTTTTATATATATAGAAAAATAAGTTCCCCTCAGAGTCTAGATCATGGGGGGCAGAAACAGCAGCTGCAAAGGGGACCAACTCCATATGAAAGTCTATGTATCTGAATGTAGTGTCATTAAAGTCCCTGTTGGTGTAATGTTTACATAATATGGACAAAAGTAATGGGGCGCCTGACCCCCGTCAAACAAGCGGTACCAGACGAACTTTCAAAATAAAAGGATTTTAAAATGCGCGATTAAAATAATTGTCTGCGTCAAGGAAATAATGTGCTACCGCAATAAAAACATGTTAACATGCCCGGCCCTAGTTATTATAGATGCTTCGTGCAAACTTTCTCCCAAACATCACCTCTGACCTAACCAATGATTGAGAGCCAGAGAAGTTCCGCTGGATGCAGGCACAGAGGGAGCATTCCAGGCCCTGAAGACAGCCCTCATGTTTGCCCCAGTCCTCAGGAATCCAAATTTCCAGCAGCCCTTCATAGTGCACACAGACAGACTGGCTTAGAGATTCTGCTCTCACAGGGGTTCGGAGAGGAGGAGCATCTGATCATCAACATGAGTAGGAAACCCACCCCCGCCGAAGCCAGGTATCTAGCCATAGAATGCATTTTGCACTTGTCAAGGACCAGACCGTTCACCAGTGGATGGTCAGGGAAGATAGTAACAGCAGCTGTATAATAAGGTGTTTCCTCTCGTTACAGGACTTTTCCTTTAGGGTTCAGCACAGGGTCCACCACAACAATGCAGGTGCCCTTCCTCGCTGACATACACTCTGAGCGGGCCCTCTGACCACCGTTGGCTCGTAGATAAGGTGCGTCATTGTAACTATAAAAAGGGCCTGCAGCAGTGGGGAGGTGAGGACATGGCTTTCGATGTCTAATGACTGACTGTCCCATATTTCTCCGCAGCCTCGAGGACCACTCCGGTGGTGGAGACCTTTAGACTCACAAAACCTTTCCACCACACTCTAGTTAGAAGAACCAAGCACCGCACCCCTGAGCACTTGCACTTTTCACCCACTGTCAACAAACTTACATGCACTTTTTGCCCTCTGTCTCCATGTCTGTGTTCAAGCCTAAGGACCAGGTGACGCTTCCAATATAAATATAAACACGGAGATTTTTTGCTAAATTATTCCAGGATGTATGTTGTTAGTGGACTGTATATCATCTACAGTACTATAGAGACTCCAGAGCAACCAGAAACAAATTCCAAGTGTGCATGAACATATTTGACCGGTAAATATGATACAGTTTCTATAACTGTAACTGGGAGCGGTTCATTTTTAAACATAAAATATACCTATAATGCCATCTTCACCTTTATTTCTTATAAAATTCAAACATTTGCCAGTTGCTATCTTGTATGTATTTTCAATTGGAAACAAATATAGATGCATTTAGTTTGTATATATAGTTCTATTGTTTACATTTGTTGATTTATTATTTTCTATTTATTGCTGGAGCAATTCAGGGTTACTAATGTAACAAATAAAAAACATCTTTTATCTTGAAAAAAGAATAGCTGTTTTCATATTTATCTCCATTTACAGGACTTTCTTTCAATGAACATTCATGATATCAGTGAGCGTGAACAACTTTAATCAACTAGTGAGCCCATCAGCCATCAGCCAATCAGATCTCAGTAGCAGAAAGACTAATGCCCTACTGATCAATACTTGTTTACTGTTAAAAATGGAAAATAGTGTTCAGAAATGTCCACTCTGCCCGCGGTTCTGTCACTTTTGCTCAGTTCTATCCACACACAGTCGACCAGTTTTGCCTCCTCTCCCCAGCGGCAGGTCCCAGAAATCAGACAAAATGCCCTCCTGTGAGTCTTTTCCCACTGAAAGCTTGACTGTAAAACAACATAAGCCCATAAATTACTGAACTTTCTCTACAATGGGCTTTGCTCTCATAAGCAAAGACCAACACAGGTTGGTTGGTTGATACTGGAGAGAACTGTCTTTGGTCTAGTACAGGTAAATATTACAGTTTTACCAGAATTTCTACCACGGATTATGCTCACACTCTATTTTATTCTCATTTCCATCATCTCATCCAGTTGCTCACAATACAGTGTCCTTAGTGTGTGTGTGTGTGTGTGTGTGTTTGCGTGTGTGTATTCTTTGCCTGAGCTTAGTGATGCTAAGAATTTCTCTCAGGATTTCTTTCACAATAAGGCAATTATGCCCTCCAACATAATTCACTGCAGATTTATGATTTATTTTGCACCACAGCTGTTGCACTGGAAACCTCAGTGTTAGTGCGGAGCCTTTAGATATTCTTGATAAATATCTAGCTGATGTTTACACTCATTATCCTTTAGATTTTGAAAGGTTTACACTCACAGTGGAGCTTCATGAAGTTTTGAAAGAATCGTGATTCTTACGACATACCAGGCTGAATTCTGAGCAGCGGAGTAAGCTTTATGCTCACTGTATGTGAAGAATCGAAACCTTTGGCCTGACTGACTGACTGTTAAGAACTGAAAGCATTTTAATTCTTGTACATGCGTGTGCACTGATAGACCTCAGGTGTTGCTCTAGTTGTATATATTTAGGGATGGGCACGTTAATGCGTTCTTTACTTAACACCGACAATTATTTTATTGCGCGTTAACAGGTTTTTTTCATACTTTTATTTTGAATATTTGTTGCCTTTTTGTGCTTGTGGTGTTGGCTGGTTTTTGCGGGGTCTATATTATATGGACAGAAGTATTGGGACACCAACAGGGAATTTAATGACAATGCATTCAGATACATATACTTCAGTATGGAGTTGGTCCCCCTTTGCAGCTGCTATAATGGTTCCATCCCCCATGTTCCAGAACTATTCATCCAACATCAGTACCTACTGTTGTGGCTGAACACGATCAAATCCTCACAGCAATGTTCCAACCACAGTGTTTACTGTGTGTATATATATATATGTGTGTGTGTGTATATATGGTTTATATATACAGTAAACCACCACTATATATACAGTAAACCAGTAAAAAATGTCAGAAGATATTTCACAGCTTCTACAATTACATTAGATATGCCATTTGGAGTCACTGTTTATTTTTTAGTATTAAGAGGAGATACAATGTTCAACTACTCATAAAGGTCTAATTGAAGAATAGTCCCTTCAAGTATTCAACACTATCCATAGTAGCAGTTTTTGAATCAACAGTAAATTCATGGTAGAGAGAAAGGGCAAAAAATAACAAGAAATAATAGACTTCACTGTTTTTTCATGACCAACCATTTTCTTTGCATACTGCGCTACAAACATTTTTTCCCAGTTTGTACTGAACTTTGCTTTCGGTTTCAGTCCAGGATTTTTGTTTTTATCGCATCGCTGAATATAACATGTTTTTCTGTGAAATTATGTTTTCATATTTTTTGCAAGGTTGAATTCCAGTAACACTGTGACCAAAAATGCTGCTAATTACTGGAACATTATTGCCAATAAACCCATGGGCCACTGGTATTGTTCCATATTATCATCCAGTTGGTTTACTGATCAGGCTGTAGTCAGTACTGCAATTTCTATATTGACTGGTTCTCCAAAATATTCTCATTTTGGTAAATATAAAACTATGAAGCTACATGTAAACAAATAGCATTTGAGTGGTTGGTATCATAGCAGTATATACTTACTGGAGTGTGCACAATCATGTTTACACAGTCTTATACCCTAAAATCTCATAAAGTATTTTGCCGGAAAAAACGAGCTGTGCTTGGACTTGCTTAGTGTTTCTGTGTTGCCTCTTCAGTAACCAAGCCTGCTTTATCTCTAGAATTGGCCCTCTAACAAAACCTGTCAACAATGGTAGTAATTGGTCCCATATCATCCTCTCCACTGTACGCATTTTAGCTACAGCTGCCATCAATTAATGATGTGCAATTACGCAAGAGAAAGACAATATATGTGGCCTCGACCTGCAGTCCTTTGAGTAATTACAGGAAATAAGCCAAACTAAGAGGACGCTCTCAGAAGGCCGCAGTTAATTCAAGCAACGTGTTCTACCACCTGTTGACTACAATAGCAGCGTTTGCTCCATGTTCCCGTAGAGCTCTGGTTTGTGTCAACGCGTGGACGAATAGTGACCTGCCTAAAAGCCGTCCAGCTCATCCTCAGCGTCTATAGTACCAGTCAGAAAATCTGCTCAGGGAAGGTTTCCTTCATCCTTACTATTTTCCATATTTAAAAAAAATAGTGAATGTGTCAAAACTGTGAAATAAGACACATGGAATTATTTAGAGACCAAAAAACTGCATAATATTATAATTCAGGTTCCAAGTAGCCCCCTAGGCTGTCCAAAGCAACTGCATGAGGAGCCACCTGGGATGTTTTTCTAAGAGTGTAGAAATAATGCATATGCTGAGATCTTGATGGTTGCCATACTATCTATGTAAGACTAAGCTAAACTATATATATAACAGTCTCCTGTTCTTTTATGAACTATTGCAATGTGAGCTGTGTAAATAAGAAAAGCCTCCATATGTGTTGAGTGCAGTAGTGTTTGTAGAGCAGTTTTTCTATGGTCTGTATTCCAGCAGCTTCACTCCTTATTCAGTTTCTAATGGATGAAACAGAGTCACACACACACTCTGCTCTGAACATCACTATTTTAATTGTTGCAATTGTAAAATAATGTAAGAGTGTTGTACAGTTTAACATTTCCAAGGTATCATAAATTATTGATATGTATTATTTTTACATTTTGTCCAAACATTTTCTGTTTGGAATTTTGAATCAAGTTTGAGTCAATACTTCACTATTTCTATTCTTGACAATATAGTCAATTTAGACAACTTTAGTTACTGTTTTAATCAGTATATATAAATACATTCGGTCATAGATCACGTTTTACAGAAATAATTTGGCAAATTAAAATCCCCCTCTTACCAAAAATAGCTGATCAGCCAAGAAATGGATGGTTCCCATGTTGGCATCTGTAAACTAAGGTAGCTAACAAGTGCAAGTTAATACTTCATTTACATGTTAGCCTATTACATGCGTTTGTTAAGTGATCCTGATTAGACTTGCTTATGCGTTTTCTTACACTGCATGACATACTGTAATTAAAAAATGGCTTATGTTGCTCGGTTAAAGACAGTAGTAGCCACCTTGAATATTAAATGTAAATTTGCCCATTTTGATAGATAACAGAAGTTATGCACTTCGCACAATGCAAACAATGCCTATGAGCGTTCATTAGCTACATTGGCCACATTGGCCTAAAGGCTCCGGTGCAAAACTTCTGACACCAAACCAAATTTAGGGTAAGGTGTGGGATTGTGTAAATGTATTTTTCATCCTGACCTTTGCTTTGCTGTTAATGGTCCCTCCTTGACTGCAAAAGCTCAGTGAATGAGTGAGCGAGAAGTAAATGAAGGCCATCATTTCTGAAGCTATGTGACACCTATGTAAACCTACATAGACGTTTATAAAAGCTTATTCCAACAAGCGTCAGTTGTAACATTCTGAGATTAAATGAACTCAGATGTAATTGACTAAGACAGCTTTTACAGCAACTGATGTTTGTTGGAATAAGCCTTTATGCATGTTTATGTAGGTTTATGTCAGGTGTCAGAAGCGTTTCACATAGGTGCCATAAAGCTTTCCCGACTACTGGAATTCCCTGAAGTGTTACCTGCTCATTCAGCTGCACCTGAACTTTTGGCTGGCACTGTGCCTTCAAAGGCAATAACAGAGGCAGCTCCTCTTTGACAGTATCTAATACCTTTATGAGCCTCTCCTGTCCTGTGGGGTGGTCCTAGAAAGGCATGGTTGAGAACAGGTAAAGGCTGGATGCTCGCACGCTCTTACTCGCGCACTCACACAGATGTCCCGCATGCGGATGCCTTTGATGACCCTATTCCATCCTATGCTTGAGTGATGTCAGCGGGGCTGCAGAGAGATTCCTTTCCTCTCAGGCAGCTTGGCAGGATGTGTAAAGAAAGGCCGAAAGACAACACCGAGATTAGGCTGCTTTTGTCACGGTTCTGTGGCAGACTTTAAAGGCCTTGGCTCCAGTCCCATCCTGCAGATTCTTGTTTTTTTTCTCCTCCTTGTTCTCTCCTTTGCCCTCTCTTTCTTTCTCTGTCTCTGTTCCTGCATCCCTCCCTTTTTCTGTAAGCAAGGTAAACATTTAAGGGGGAACTGCTAGGGCTCATTATTGGAGGGTTGTTGTTTTTCGTTTTTTAAAAACTTTTTTAGCCTTTCAAACGGCGGCTTTGTTGCGGAATGGACCATTATGAGCGCCTGAAAGAAGAAGGAGAAACGCAAACAGAGGGTTCATTCTTTGAAAGGAACAAGCAGGTATTCCCAGGTGTTGCCTTCGCCGACGCATAGAGTTTCCGTTTCGCAACGTCTCAGTGAAGACGCGCTCTCGTCAGCGCACGAACAACTGCTCGATTAAAAACAAAGAACATGCAGTGGAAATGTGGAAACCCATTCAGCCCTTAGCATGCGTTTACTTTCCAGGCTTTATGACCCCTTTCCTCTTTGGGATACTGTTGATAACATTCATAACATTAAAATCCTGATAGAATAGCTGTGTTAGAGGTTTATATGTTTTTACAAACTAAATTATAGACACAAAAACAATCCATTAAAAAAAAAAGTATTGAACTGAACAGCTTTGTCTTTGTTTTTAAGAACTGCTGACAATATTATTCCCAATTTCTGAATAAAAAAAAAAAAAAAACTTTTAAAGAACATTTTAAGGAAACAAATCTCTTGTTCACTCAAACAAAATGGCAATAATTACCTTTGAGGTACTTCAAGGTGCTCTTGTGCAGGAATTTAACAGACACTGGCATGGAATGGTTGTCATACTCATAGAGATGCTAATTTCAAAATAAATTGCAGTGGTCTCTTATTTTTTTCCAGAGCTGTAGGTTCATTTTGTCTTTATCTTGTTCACTAGTGGTCATTATGTTTACAGGACCACCGGTGAACAGGTATTATCTGGACCACCAGGGTAGGCATGTCTAATGATGGACAGAAAGTTTAAAAACTCTCCAGTCTGATCCACTTGTACTAGTTAAATTCATACAAACTTTCCACTGCCATGTCGGTTCCACCACCCAAATCACCCAAATGTTCTCAGGTGGTCCTGATCATTCGTGAACAGGGCAAAATGAGTATATATACTTTAAAGTGGCCTGTATGTATATAATACCATGAAGAGTGGATATTAAAATGTATTCTATCAAAGTAAAACTATCAACACAACTCTCAAAACTGTTTTCATTGTTTGTGGTACAACACGAGTGGTATAAATTACTACTAAACTAGCTCAACATGCAGACTGACCAGATTAGTCACAAATGGAGGTTTCTCATCATTTTATTGGCAACGATAAAATGACTTTAAATGTTTCGATGTGACAACAAATAACATTTTAAACATAAAAAGAGGCCAGACTGTACAGGATTGTCCATACAAAGATAACTAATTACTAACTTTTTTTTTAAAACAGCACATATAAATATTTTACACTTGATATATGCTACATAGCTTACATTGCAGCTACAAAAGAAAAAAAAATAAAAACATGAACTGAACTTGTTTTTGGTTCAAAACATTTACGTAATGCCCAATTTCAAATAACAGACATATTGCTAGCCAATAAATTAACTACATGTGTTTGTCTTTCAGAACTGCTAAGTTGAACAAGATTTCCACTTTGGGTAACTTTCTACAATGGCATGCAGCACAGTCCTAAAAGTTCTCATGAATGAAAACAAATAAGTGGGCTAAGTGCATTTCTATGGATTCTAAGCATTGCAGTCTGTTTAGCACTTACCCAGTACTGTGACCGTTTGGGTAAACACAGGGGAAAAAAAGACACTAGGCCAAGACTGTTTTTTTCTCACTTTGTAGTGTGGAAAGATTGTGTGGTTCAATCTGATCTTGAGGCTCCAGCTCCATTCTAAGCCTTAAAACATCTTGAAGGGCTGCCATTACTTGAGCAGTCAAAGGCATTTTACACAGTTTTTATATAGTGGTCATGATAATACAAATACGTCCATAGGAAAAAAAAAATACACAGAAAAGGGCCACCTGAGCGAAAGCAGGAATTTGTGCCTGTGGTACCTCAGAACATTTTCCTTTTCAGAACTTTTATAATTAACATCACTGACAACTGACGAGATTACCATCCTGACAACAGGCACTTCCGTTTTCTTTCTTTCCATTCAGTGGAAGAGAGATATACTTAAGTACATTGCAAGGTTTTTTGCAAATGATTGATAAGGCAGGTTGCGTACCGAAGATAACAGTCCCGTTGACATATATCTGAGCAGAACGCTTGCAAGAACAACATGTACACATAGGTCCTCATGCAATCATCTAGCTTTAAAAGACTTACTGGTGTCTAAGGAAATCTAATACGGGCATCCTGTGGATTCAATGAAAACTGCTGTATACCTGCAAACACCTACACAAGCAGGTAATTCTGATTAGTGTGCAGTAATATAAATACATTTCACTGAAATCTGGTGCTAATTAAAGTCGGTCCTTTTTGGCCCAATCCACAAACCTATTCAGTGAGCTTAAAAGCTGACTAAACAAAGATGTGGTGGCTGATGTAGCTAAAAAAGACAGAGCTCAATGCTCACAATGCCTTGTGAGAAAACGAGACAGTACATTCATTTTATTCATTGACTTTGTGCATGTGTGGATTGTTCAAATCTGAACCAGAAAAAAGTGTTCAGTCTGTTTGAACCGCTTGTGTTGTTTTTTTTTTCTGTTCTACTCCAGGCTCTTATTTTGTCCATGTACTCCTTTGCTGTGCCTCATTTTCCAGCCTGTGGGAGTTTAATCCTGATATCCAGTATGGAAGACAGTTTAATATGAAGCAGCTTGGCTCAAATGTTTTATATGTTTGTTTTCTTCAGGTAGTGATTGTACACATGTGTAACAGCGACCCAGCTTGGTCCAAGCGCTTATTTTGGCTCAAAGTCGGCTGTTCTGCGGATCCAAACATTGAGAAACTACAACTGGCGGGGTGCAACCGAGTGTAGACTGGACATTAGGACTGAGGCTAACATTGGTAGTGGATGTGCTGGTGCTGATGAACTTTTCCGTCCACGTGTGAGTGGGTGTGTGTGTGGATGTCCGTGAAGATCTTGGGATAGACTTTGGGGGCACCCTGGGCCAGGAGGAGCTGCTGTTGCTGCTGCTGCTGCTGGGTCAGGTACTCATCGTAGGTCATGGAGGCCATGCAGTCCTTGTCGACCCCCGGCAGTGCCCGCTCTCTGGGGGGCGGGCGGTGGCCATTCGGGAGAGCCTGAGCCGAGACCATAGCTCCAGAGGAACAGTGCTTTTTAGACTGGCAGAACCAAAGCAGTATAGTGCCCAGGATAAAGACTACTCCAGCTGGGATGCCAATGATTACAGGCCAGGGAAGGCCAGGGGATGACACAGGAGGGATCGGGGGGAAGTGTGGTTTGTTGTCTGAAATAAAAAGGGTAAGGGGAAAACAGTGAATCCAGAGGAAAAGGCGTCTTTAAGGTACAGATGTTGATATTGCACAGTTTTGCTACACTTTTAAACACAAAGGTTCCTAAATTGTTCTTGGCTTGGACACAGTAATGGGAAATTGAATCATCATGCTGACACGTACTTAACTCCTGACCTATCTTGGGCGCAAACCTTGCAAAATTTCAGTTTGAGAAGAAAACACAAAACTGATATTATGACTGCCAGTGACATGCAAATATGTTTGGAGGGGCACTACAAAAAAGGAATCTTTACACGATCAGAATATACTCTTACTGTAACGTTGCTACAGTTGCCTACACATACCGTTAACTACTACGAGACCTACCAGGTGATAAATGCAAAGAGCTCTCTTTCGGCTCTTTGTTGGCACTTTTGTTTTTTTGTTTAATATGTGCATCATTTGCAATGAATACAAAGTACTTCACTGATACTCCAGTCCATTCATGCTTTTTGGAAAAGGGAAAGCGAGTATTACCCCAAATTGGGTGGAAAGTTAAACTTGCTCTGGCCTTGGAGCTTGGGCAGAAATCAGGAAAGGTAAACAGCAGTAATTACTGTAATGCTGATTTCCTCACAGCTCGCGTGTGGCAGGTTTGATATGGTTTCGAATAACAAGCTTTTCACTCAGGAAACCTTCAGTGGAAAGTGCAGATAAAAGAGCTATATGTAGGGAACATTATGTAAAAAAGAAAGAGGTAAAACTACCAATAGCTTTAGGTGAAGTTGTAGGCTAAACTACCTGATAGTATATTCTTTTAAAATGTACTAAAACTTCAGATGGGTTACTAGCATACCTGCTATTCAAACTACAGACTAACTAACTGTTTCAAGCTGCTTTCCCCCTTTATTTTAAGCTGTGTGTTTACCGCATGGACTGCTTCGCGTCCGTCTTTTAGACTGAAGGTTTTTCTCTAATGAAAGGCTCGTAATTTGAAACTACATTGAACCTGACAGGTGCAGCTAAGAGTAGGACTTCTCTATTAGAGACTCATGGTTCGTCTTGGACTTCACAGACTCAAGACTTGGCTGAAGCAACTTGTGAACAATACTTAAACTTGTGAACTTTCAGTTTGTGTAATTTTACATATGTTTCTCCATTTGACCCTTAGAACTTGGAGGTATAAACTCAGACCTGTTGATAATTTCTCCTTATTTCTATGGGAAAATGGTGAAGAGAACTGCTACTATCAGCAATCAGACACTGACCTGGCAGCACAGTGAGAAAGGCACTGCGGAAGCTGTAGCCCATGGTGTTGGCGCCCAGACATATGTACATGCCAGCATCCTCCTCTTTGGCCCGGGTGATGAGTAGCTTGTTTAAGTAGGAGCCATCGGGCCGAGACCACACCTCACCAGTAGGCAGGACAACAAAGTGGTGGTCTCCCACCTCGATGGTTGAGTTGTACTTGCTCTCATCTCCTGGCTCTACTCTCTTGAGCCACTGTATGACCGGCTTGACGTCACTACGTACTTTACACTGGAAGGATGTGGTGCCACCGTAGTCTACTGTGGTGTTTACGGGATGAGTACCGGTCAAGATCGGCTTCGAGTTTGTTCGCTCTGTAGAAAAGAGTGAAAATAATAACAGTCAGCACATAAAACGAAATTACTGGTTGTAATTATCTATAATTCTAATATAGGATTGATAATTCCCTAATAATATATGAGCTCTCAATATATGGGGATGCCAAGACAAAAGAAATTGACTGTCAAATGTTTATTTTGTTCACATTTTTAACCCTAAAGGTAGTGTGGTAATCTATGATAATAGAGAAGTACCACATTTGGCTCAAGCTAGAGCGAGTCTGTTTCACCTCCCCCTTGCTCGGCCTACGGGTTTGTGGAAACATGTGTTTGTAAAGTCAGCAGGCACAGCTGGGATTTAATCAACAGCAGATGGCAAATGAGATGGATAGAATCTTTCTTTTCAGGTCTCTACTGGATTTACCACCAAACAGTAAGCCTGTCACACCACTGCACACTGGACCAGACTAACCACGCTATACTAACAAAGATATTGGTCGAGCCTTAATAGGGTTACAGCTAAGTGCCAAGCAAAATTAACCACTAAAGTAAAAGCTATATTCCCAGTGCTTACCCAAATCAAATTATTCAACAAAATTAAAGAACTAACCAAATTCAACATGCATTTATCTAACCACTCATCTTCACCACTCACCTTCTGGGAATTAAAACTGATCCTGATCTGTAAAAACATTTTTTTATGTTTGTCCTTTGTACTTTCAATGTATTTCATGTAACTGTACTTCATTATGTAGCTATAAAAATCAATCTGACTGTATCCACTAGATGATCACTAGGTTTTACTTCTAAAGGGTTAAAAACAGAAAACATCAACCTGTTCTGATCTCAGCCAGGTCTTTGTTCTGAGGCCAAACAAACAAATGAAAAGCAGATCCAGATACAAGCTCCACATAAACCAGACACCTTCTCCTTGCCCAGATCTATTACGCTGATGAATCGACTCGTACACATTCCAAGACGAGTACACAGGGAAGAAGAGACTGACTCACGGATGACTTCTACTTTGTAGGTGGCGTTGATCTCCCCAGCGCGGTTGGACACGTGGCAGGTGTATTTGCCGCTGTGCTCCGGGGTGAGGTTCTTCAGACTCAGGGTCCACTTTTTCTTTCTCCCCTCGCCCACCTCCTCTGGCGTGAGTGGCCTGCTGTCTTTCAGCCACACAATGTCGGGTCTGGGGTTCCCACTGGCTGTACACTTCAGCCTGACCGAGCTGCCAACAGGACGAGCTATCACACGTTTTCTCATTTTAGCTGGCTGGGTAAAGCGAGGGCGCACTACAAAGAAGGAACAGAACAAATGAGTTTCATTTCATTTTCTTATATTTCAGTGTGTGTGTGTGTGTGTGTGTGTGTGTGTGTGTGTATATATATATATATATATATACACACACATACAAACGTAGCAAAGGTTATGACAGTTTTCTTATTTTTTTCAATAACTTACACTTTTTCAATCATACAGGCTAATGTTGCTAACAGTTAATGTCAGCTAACATTTGAATAATGCTTATCAGTGATGACTGATCTAAAAAATGCTACAGGAGTATAAAGATGCCAAATCATTCAACCTATAGAATAATTACGTATATTGTAATATTTTATTATTTTAATATATTTTATATTAATATTTTACCTAACAAATATTTAAATTAACCATATAAAAGTAGGCATCTTAGTAATCATGTCCAAAATAATTTCTTAATATCGAGTTCTGCAAAACATGCCCTATGCCACTTAAGTGCCAAAAAGTCAACATAAGACAACTTTTGTTAGGTTAAGGAAATAAAATCTGAATGTAGGCCCAAAATTATAGACTTTCTGTAGACACATTGTAATTTCCACAACATTGATAATATTACAGTGAAAATAAGCTACATGAGGGCTGAAGCAGAGCCCTTTTGGAGCCTCTTTTACTGAGGCAATGACCCACCACATGAGGGCAATTTGACAAAGCAAACAGCAGCTGCTCTGAAGTTTTACGCCACTCGTTCCTCACTGGCTGTTTACACTCACAGCGGAGTCCGAACAAACAGCAGGAAAGAAAACACAATAGTGAACTCTGCCTGTCTCTTACATCGGCACTGCTGAGGGCTTCAGCCTGACAGAGAAGCCTCGGGGCAAGCCTACATCTTGCTGTGCAAAAATAAGCAGGCCGGGCTTATGCTGACTGCCGCAGACTCCCATGGCTTTCAGTGGCCACTGACAGCGTGGCCCTGATACTGAATCAAATACTGGCCGCTAAAGGGGAATGGAATGCTTCCCCCCTCGCGCTACACTTAAATAGCCTGCTCTTTGGCTTGTCAAACGCAATTACCAAAGCAAACACTGGGGTCTATAGTTGGAGAAGCGTGTGATACCAGCGCAGAGCACAACAACCAGGGCAGCAGAGGCGCCAGCCAAAGAAGACTATAGGCCCCATTACCTGTCTCCGTCCCAGGAGATCACGCCGTTTAGAGAAACCTTTCAGACCCAAGGTTTGATGGGAAAATAAAGAGGCACAAACTCTATATGCTCTACTCAATAAAAGTCGCTCTCTCTCTTTGCTGCTTTTGAAAGGAGACAATTCTACCAAACAGTTTTTAAATGGGATAAAAGGCCACTTATACAATGAAAGCTATCAAAAAAAATTTACAACTGGCTTCAAGATTCAACTGCCTTCAAGCAATTCTGGTCCTTGAGGCCCACTTTTCTACAAATCTTGGTGTTTTCCCTGCACTAGCACACCCACAGTAGCTCAAGAGAGGCATGTTAATTCGCTCATTAGCTGAATCAGGTGTGCTGGAGCAGAAAAAACACTGAAATGCGCAGAGCAGAGGGGTTTCATTGGGGACTACATGAAGCATCATAAACCACATCCTCCCCAAAGAGAAATTATTGAACGGCATAATGCAATTTGACATGTGTAAAGTGTATAAAGATCAAGTCATGCAGTTTGTGTGATGCTATCTGGTGCACGTGAGCTTCCTTTACTTTTTAACTCAATTAGCTCAAACCTAAAGAAACCAATTTGGGGGAAGGAGAAAACTTTAATGTTTTTGCCAAATTGTCACTCTGAGAGAGAAAATAGCATTTATATTCATATTTGGAGCAAACCCTGTTCTGTTTTACAACTGAAAACCCGATGCACAACCTGGCAGGCAACTGTGGGTAGCTTATGAAACACTCCGGCAGATGCAGCCCAGAATTCCCCCCTTCTTCCTGGGAAGCAATTAAGGCTAACAGGACTCAAGCAGATCAAAGGGAGTTCAGAGAACTCTAGCACCTTACCCAGTTTTCCCGGCAGGTCAGTGGAATACTCTGCATTTCCCGCTGCTCCGACACCATCCCTCCCTGAGCTCGAGTCATCTGCGGCAAGAAGAGACAGGAAGAAACTAAGTCTTTGAAGCTTACATATCAAAGTGGACCCTCGCATTTCAGCCATTCCAATACATTCGCTTCTGCACTCATGCGCGTAACACCTTCTGCACTGTAAACAAAAACATAAACCAGGTTCAGGAGAAGTCACTGAAGAGACACTTAATATAGTAGTGACACTATATCCTACACAAAATTCTCAGACTGGCATTGATTTCCAACTGCACCAGGTGCCAAATTCTGCAGCACAGTTTACATGACATGTTTTGATTAGAGCAGTGGTGAATAACCACATATAATAATAATAAAATATAATTACTCAATGAAAGGGTTCTGAGATAACTGGCTTGATGATTCTGTATCTGAATGATCAGTAACACTTGAGCCGATAAGGTCGTTCAGACCTGATATGTTGTTTATCAGATACAGAGAAAGCTTTCTCATGCTGAGCACTGTTCCGCAGTGCCAAATAAATGAACATGTAATTTGTTATTTGTAAATGTTGATCTCTTAACTCTTTCAAGTCTTTCAAAGAAATGCACAGGGTCATGACACTGTAGCTTCTTAGACTGAAAGTATGCACACTTTATCTACAGATGTTGATGGTGATTTTATTGTAGGCCAGAAGAAATGTTAGTTGTTGTGGTCTGATTTATTTACAGTTATTCTCACCAATATTATAACTTCAGTTTCAATGCCAATTCTTCTTTCAGTCCACGGCTCACAGCTCTGTGTCTGCTTCTACAGTGATCTCTGTGATCTGTGCTGACTCCTGAAAGTGGTGGCACCCATCATCATGATTCATTTAAACCAGTGCGCAAAACGCACCTAACTCTGAAAAGTGTTATGAGTCCACAAGAGTGCTTTATTATTCTATTGGGGTATAAAGGGTAAAAAAATTCTCAAAATAGCCCATTGATTACACAACCACTAGTATAACTGATAGTGACTGGCTTGGTTGTAATTTCATTCATTCATTACAGCCAAGAATTGTGAAAGACTCTTTGATTCTCATGTAACTTGTTAGTGGCACTACATGGAATTACTACAGGAGGAAGTGTTCTTTTACTGGAAAGTACACTTTTTACTGAGCTTTCTCTTTCTAGAATAAGGCAAAGTGAATGAGCAATCATTCAAGTCAAATGCAATGAAAGCAAAGAAAAAAGCTCAGTGATTAGACTGCGTGCGACTGAAAGGTTTGAACAGAGCTCTATTCTGTGCGAGACTTGTTCAATTCCTAAGGGCGAGCTTCAAGAGGCGTACAGGGAGGGACGGAGAGTAAAAAGTGCGAGTGGAAATTCGGGGCCCTTCTGCTCCGGTTACACCCCCCTCCCCTCGCCCTCCTCCCCGCTCATCCGTTCACCACATGACTGGCATTTTCAGAGCTGTCAGCTCTTTGAACCTGTCGGCAAGCCGGTTTGATCTGAGAGTGTACACAGTTTAACACTCCTGCAGGAGCGGCTCCAGCCTGGGCAGAGAAAAGAGCTGGCCGTCGGGCCTAACGGCTTTATTACTCCACTCCAAAAAAAGCCCCAACCACCACCAACCCCCCCACCCTACTCGCCGAGTCCCACCAAGCACAAGTCACCGTTCACATAGCTCTTTTGTTCACTTTTGGTTTTTATACTCATTGGAACAATTATGCTGAGATTTTCATTGGACCGCTAACAATGGATTCCGGCCTTGGCCGGCAGATCTGCCCGAAGCACATAGAATGCATGTTTAGTATCATTCATAAAATGGCTCCTCGAGGCCAAAACAGCAGTTTGGGCCCTTGGACAGATCGCAGGCCAGTTTTTCAAAGTTGCAACAACATATATATTCTTGCACAAGCTCGTAAAACACAGACATGCTTCGCTGTGGCAAAGCATTAACAGTCTCCGGACAAAACCTAGGTTTGATTCATGGAAAGTCAACAGGGTTTTGTGGAGCGAGGGTCGTCAAGTTTCTAAACGAAACAAACTTCTGTTTCCCTTTCATTAAGAACACCGCGGCGCGCTACATTTCACACATTTACCGCGCCTACAAGCTCACCCACTCTGAGCTGGGGTCGGTGCGATGGAGCTGTTTGGATAACCCCAGCATGTGTTTGCTTTCACGTCTGCCATGGAGATGGCTGAAGAAGCAGGCCTTGTTCCACAGGAAATCTGAATCCCGTGCCACGCAAAGTCCTGCTTTTCTCCAAGATTGTGTCTGTCAGACTTTTTCTTTTTTTAACATTGAGGGACTCTCAGGGTGGTGAACTGCAGTGCGGGTGCCCTCCGCTGCTAGGGGGCCTGCTATGGCAGCAGTCTCTTTGGGTTGTGGCTGAGGCCAACGAGCCGTGTCCCTCTTTGAATATGAAACGTCCAATTTGGCTACACAAAGTCTGTCAGAGACTAGCAAAAACCCTGGAGTCAAAGATTTATGGCTCTCGCTTGTTCAGCCTATGACCTCCAGCACTGGCTTAAGATCTAGATTATTACTTCAGTGATGCTGTTAAACTGTGTCCCTGCTCCCACCTTGGCTGGAACTAAAGCAAGAAAAAAAGGGGACAAAACAGCATATTCCTGAACGCTAATTACGCAGTCGTCTTCCATGTGTCGGTCATGTCTGCAATGAAAAATAAGACCGAGTGTTTTGCAGGCCGTACATATTTTGAGAGGACACAAGAGGTGAAGTGATATGGAGGGCTAACATTAGCTGTTAGCTTGGCTTTGATTTAGTGAATCCCGCCGTGTAGCTTATGGAAACCATTACTGATCCTGGTGCTACACAGCCCCGTATTAACAGCCAGCTCTAAATGGTGAAAATTTATGAGTCGTGGTCACAGCGGAGACGTTACTACATTACCGATTGCAGTCATACCCGACAATGAATAACACTGAAATCTTGACAGATTAACTGCCTGTCGAGAGTATTTATGGTCGGTTGCGCAAATCTGTCTTTGAGAGGCTTGCACGTTTGAAGCTACAGGGACATCGCTTGCACTAGCCCAATAAGAAATGACACTTCACAGTATGGTAAAAGTGAACTAGGCCAAATATCAACCTGCACCTCACTGCTTCAGATCTAAAGAGAAGTCATGACGCCTTCACTAATTCACTTCAACGAACGCTGAAACAAGATCATGACCTTTTTTTCTTGAACTCTGCAAATGACATGAACTTGAAACATCTGTAGGAGGGGTGCACCATCTATAGAAAAGACTATAGAAACGGGGGAATGGCATGTTCAATTTGTTTTTCACTCCTCAGACTTCTTAAAGGGCTAATCCAACCCCTAAGCATTATAGGTAGTTCAAAAAAACAACGGTTCCCTTTTTGATGGTTACCTCATACTGAACTTAATTACTTTGTGAGCACTTACAAATGTAAATACAAATGTGTAGTTTAACACCTGGGAAGTTTCTGAAAAGTGCAAAGGGTTACTGAAATCATTCTACGTTTTACCACAAAGACTCCGACTATGACTCTTTCCTTCCACAGTGAGACAGCACGATTACCTACAGTCCTTGGTACTTTGGCACAATCCCTGACAGTCTGTCTTTATCCACAGCATGATTACATACTCCGGCTGCAAAGCATAAGACAGCTTTAGTGGGGCCTTACTCCGCCAAGCTGAGGACTGACCCTGCATTAAGTGTTTCCTTTTCTCTTTTAAGGATTACCGTCACAGAGGGAGATGATGATGACTCCAACTTATGCCGCTTTCTGCCTCGGGCCTTTATGAATTGAAAATACCAGCAGAACTCATGTGGGGATTGGGAAAAATCAGTGTGGACTTGGACTGCCTCTCCCAAGGCATTACAATGTGTCTTTTGTGTTTAAAAGTATACAGAAGAAAGTAAAAGTCAAATTGACGGTACTTTCACCAAGGTCACGCAATCCATCGCAGTCTATTGTGTGAATGTATCCACTTTAGAACAGAATGCTGTGACAGTATGACGGTACCCCATCCCGCCCCATTGACAAAACACCATTATATAAAAGAAATGCTGATGTTTTAACAAAATAAATTCTATATTCCAGCCCCACCCCACAACACCACATTCATCCCCTGGAAACAAAGAGACAGAAACATGTATAAACCCAATTACATACCATGATGATATGAAGGTATGAAAAACTAGATACCAGCCAAGCCTAAAAACAATACTATGATTAGACTTTTGAAAATGCTTTTGGGTTTTCTGTATAAAATCATCAAAACTTAAAGGGTATGTAAAATCTACCCAACTGGGTCAATTAGTGCAGGAACTCAGTGCTACTCATCTTCTATGGAACTCTTTGCCACTTTCTAATTCTAAGGAAACCTTTTTGAGTAAAGCAAAACAGTATGCACATGTTGCATTCAAGAAATCCCAAGCCTCTGAACACAAATTCCTATGATTATGCTGCAGTCATGGGGGGCTAACTGAAAGCACTGTTGTCTGTGAGGGTATGAGTGTACATCTTTGTTCGGCCTTTAAGTCTTCATGCGTGAGCAAAGTTCCGTCCCTCATGCTGGCAGCGGGTTGATCGCATGCCGTCAGTGCTAATTGTGGCCACCTGTGAGGGGGATAGAGCAGCCTGGGTTAGGCTACCTCTCCCTGCACAAGGCCAGCAGCAGCGCTGGTGTAGCATACAGTTTAGACACCAGCTGTCATTCACAACCAAGACAATGTGCTTGTTTAAGAGTCAGTAGTATTCTTTTTGAGGAAAACAGAAGACAAATGAAAAAAAAAATCCCAGTTTAGAATCCTGAAATGATACCCTCTATCACACTGTTTCTTATTCAAATCTCAATTCCAGAGCTTGAAGATACATGAACACTATAAAACATTGACTATAAAGTATCCCTAGGTGTCCTCGGTGCATAACGTAGAGGTCTAAAATATGTAGATATATGACTGAGAGAAACCTCAAGTCAGTCATGGTGTGTCACTGTCTGTTTTTTTGCTAGCTCTCTTTAAATTTAGTAAAATGAAGAATAAACAAAATGAGTTTGTCTGGAGTGCATGGGTAAATTGTACTTATTCCATTGTCATGGTTCAGGTTTGAAAACAGTTCTTTCTCTGCATTGTGGCTTCCCATGCACACACCCACGAGCCTTTGGAAAAAAATCCTTTTTTAAATTCTGGCTTATATGTTTTCTGTGTGGGCACATCAAACGTAATGTGCATGTGGGCTTCAGGCCTCTGATGCTGAAAATGGTGTTTCTGTGTGGTCAGTAGTATCAGGTTTGTTTATCATATTACCAAACTCAAAGAAACTTGGGGCATAGCTTTGCACTGAAAGTATTATCTTGCACTGTGATTGTGCATTGTGGACATTCATCATGGAGAATGGATAATAATAATTATGGTATCTGATGCAACTGCATTGTTCGAACACAAAAGCTTGTAAACAGCCAGCATCAATCAACAACACAGACTAGCACATTCAAGTCATATCAAAACAGCAATGAAGATCTACTGCAGTGCCCTTGATAAAAGTCCTGTATATGTTTTACAGTACGACTTAAAAGATTTCATCACTGTATGTCTGAAGGAGTAATCTGCAAAAAGATCATTTTTTTTAATGTTTTATCACATAACATATTGTGTATACAATTGCATTTGTAATGTTAAATACCGACAAACTAGCAGAACTTTCTTGATTAACTGAAAACATTACTGAAAAAATTGACAGTAAAAATTACTATCAGTTTGCAGCCTAAATATTTATCGAATACATAGTTGAGTGAAGACAAGAAATGGGACATTTGGTGATTGGCCATTTTGCCAAAAATAAGGCAGGATGACCAACAAAAAATGAACTGGTAGTGCCACAGATACAGCCTGCACTGCACTAAATAGAAGCACGCACTTGGTCAGCGTTCTTTCAACACTGAAGAAATCTGCGATTTTGTGATGTAGGGGTGGGTAATATGGGAAAAATATGAAATCAAGACGCTGATAATATCAATGTCATTATATTGCCCAGCCCTACAACATGTTTTCAACTGTAATTTGCCCCACATTCAAGCTAAGACCAGTTCTTTCAAGCAAATGATCCCATGAGGGCACATCATTTAATGGAAACACATGCAAATGATGTGAGGATTTTGTCATGCTGTTTAAACACCGGATGCCCTCTCCAAGACATTTTGTTGCTCCTTAAAAGCCGCCACCGAGTATCTGAGAACCACATGCTGCTGTTCCAACAGCAGTGCTTAAGAAAGCAACATCATGTTATCACTAGGGGGCATTGCTGCCTGAGGAGGCCTCCGAACACACTAAAGAGAAACTGGAAGGGCAAGACAGGATCTAATGTTACTGCGGGACACATGAAGACTTCCTCTTTTTGGAGTTTTACTAAACATTTGGGTTGTGTTATGTCACTGCCTGTCTTCACTCTTTCCGGCACCATGACATCCCGTTATCTTTTCCCTCTTTTAAACAATCTGCTCTTTTCATATGTATCCATTACCGAATACAGTTAAAGACAGTTTTTAACAGCAAAGTAGGTGAACATGTGGAAATTGGGCAGTAAATGTCGGCGTTGATATATTTTAGAGGTTTACGCTCCGTGAGTTAAGTATCATGTTCTGCACATATCCGCAGTAAAAGTTCCCGCTTTTCCAAAAAAAAAAAAAAAACGACACGCAGCACCAGTTGGAAAGCACATTTTCTTCATGCCTGAGTTTCATGAGTACTTTACATCATGTTTGCACTTGCTTTACATATGGTGAAATATAATAATAAGTTGTATCTAATATATATATATATATGTTTTTTATTCCCTGAGCCATCAAACAAAACCTTTATGGGCCTATCAGTTTAGTGGTGTGTACACAGTGAGCCCCACATCAATTCTACAGGAGAGTTCAATGTGTCTCTCTATGGTCACCAGGTCATAGGATTATGATACACAAGAATAGCCTGGCACCTAAATGCCTCTGTGACGAGCATAGGTGGGGTCAACTATACTAATGCCTACACACTAAGGCCTAAAGACACAAACAAACATGTTCGCCTGAAGAAGGCTGGACAGACTTGGGACTATGTTCGGAGGGTATGCTTTCTCTGACCCCCTCCCCCTCAGCCGTCTGTCCCAGCTGCCTGCCTGTAACACTAGCAAACATCAAGGACAGGACGGAGCTTTACCGAATTAACATATCTCACATATTGATCGCACGAGGCTCCTTTGAAACGGACACCTCCATCCCCTGCACTTTAAACTTGCGTCTGTTCCACTTAAATTGTTTAGGACTAAAAAGGCCCCTTAAATGGCACAAGACTCGGGGTATAGGTTACTTGTTGACAAAAATATTAAGATAAAATACATTAAGATAAAAAAAAGAACTATAACTATAAATGTACGCATTTTGCCAAAATGTATTAATAAAAGTTATTACTACACTGACAACAACCAGCAAATGTGGAAACGGTCACATACAGCCACAACGGTTCTTCTTCTTTTGCGTCCTGCTCACATAGATATGAACAGTTTCCCTCGAGTCATGAACTCAATCATCCACTTTAAAAATGTAAATGAATAACCAACAAAGAAGATTTTTATTAACACATTTTATAACTCACATTATCAATGATGTTTCCGTCAGAATATTGTCAGGGTAAGTGCAGTTTCCAGCATGGAATTTAACATGATTCTGACATCAAATGTATGCTGACTTATGAAGAACTGATGGTCATGTTTTTTCATAATATTTTCAGTGTAAATGTCTGACGTGGTTTTGCATCAGCCTGACATAAAACGTATGCTGACTTATGAAGAAGAACTGAACGTCATGTTTCTTTAAGGAGGCCCACTTTTTTCCAACAGTAGTTTGTTCATTTTTTAAGGGGACAAATGGAACTATGTTGCAATGTCTAGTCACCAGAGATCCTTTAGTAAATCTTCTAATTTCTGCTCATTTACACCGCTGGAAAGCAGCTTCAGATTTTGGCAAGCGCGAGATTGTGATTCATGGGTTGTAGCCTAGAGACTATTTTTAAAGGCTCAGCAAGGAGCATGAGCTACTCCGAAAATTAATCGACGGTAAAAAGCACTAAAATTGCCTTTGCGTATCTTGGTCACACCCATGAAAATGTGGAATGGTTTGAAATATCCAGGGGACCCAGGGAATGTGTTTACTGCCCTATTTTAAGCTTAAAAAATGGTCGTGTCCAGTGTGTTCCATCAACACATATTTTCATCATGGCTCTGCTAGGCCACCTCTTCACCTCGGAGGATGACAGAAACAGTTGACAGAAGAGTTGAGAACTGACGCCAATTCAAAGCAACCCACTTTCTGCCTGACAATCAACACATGTCCAAAGTCTTACTCACACTTCTGAATCACACGCACCCACCCCCCTGTCATTGCTGGCACACACCTACTGCACGTTCTTCAGAAGTCACACTGACTTAAATCGAACAGAATACAAAGTGGGAAGTTTTAAAACCGCATCAAAGCACATCTCAGAAAAAAAGGGATATGTCGACTCCGTTGGCTCCACTCCACCGCAGCAGTAAATCTTAACTTACAAGTCCCTTTTTGTTTAAACACACTTCAGGAATTTTTTTAAATAAACCTTGTCATCGCATTAGCTATGGACTTACCCCAATCAGAAAGCGTGTGGAAAAATATTTTCTACCGAACTTTGACTATGACAATTATTGAAATGCATGGCAGGCTTCACTTTTGATGTGCAAACAGTTTCCTTTGGACATTTTCTAGTGTCAGTTATACTAAATTAAATTATTAAAATTGATTCATTTTGTCAGCATGTCTAATTCTCTCTCTCCCTCTCTCTCTCTGTCTCTCCCTCTCTCTCTCTGATGAGTGTAATAAAGACATTTCCTCTTGTGCATACTTCTGCACATAAAATGTGACTTATGTAAACATTACAGTGATATTTTTATGTATTATTTCAATACATAATATACATAAAACTCAATACGTTAAACTCAAATTCTCCTTGTAGAGGCTGTTATATTTATTTTCACTGAGAAAATCAAGAAAGATATATATATATATATACATATATACTGTATTTTGTCAATCATATAAAACTGTATGTTGCAGAGAAGTGTCAAATAATCGCTCTAATTTGAGCTAGATTGATGAAAGAAGCCATAGAAGACTATGAAATGAGAAACCTGTACAGCACAGAAAATCAAAAAATAAACGGAATGTCCAAAATTCATCATATTTAAAAAGAGATCAAATCTCGAGGCAGAAAACCTGACAACTTGACAGCTTATAATGTAGATAGATATGAATGGTGTATTATTCATGATTGAATAACTTCTTGTTGAAAGGATTCTTGTAATGCTGAACAGAGCACCGGTGAATAGGTCACCATATTTTAATTCAGACTAATTAATACTGAATAAAAACCGATTAATATGGCAAGATACTACAACTTTTGAACAACAGTAAATATAACCTAATATTTATAGAAATAAAGTCTACATAGAAATCTTACACATGATGCTATGTTTATTATCTTACATAGTTATGAGAATCTATCTCTCTTGTCCTTTAGCCTGGAAGCTGGTTCTTTGTAGTATTGCTCGGAGCAACACTGAAGGTAATATCCTATTCATATGTACTGAAAAGTCATATGCGTCAGGAAGTCATGGGTTCCATTCCCAAGACTGCTAAGCACCTCCAAGGTTCCTTGAGCAAAGGTACCGTCCCCACACACTGCTCCCTGGCACAGTGTTCCTGGCTGCCCACTTGGTGAATGGGTTAAATGCAGAGGAATAATTTCATGCTGTGTGCTGTGGTGTGGTCACGTATGCCTTTTCACGTTCTTTTTCAAAAAAATACACAGAGAAAAAATATTTCTAATCAAAAACTCATTGGCACCCACGATTTTGACAATTACCCGACATTCGTGATTACCTAGACTATGCTTATATATGGGCTGTATTAACAATGTGCTGTCTGTTCTTTCATTCTTTTTATGCTCAGGATGGACAAAATCAACTGATTTAGAACTTCAATGAAAGCTTCAATGAAGCTCTAATAAAATGACTTTTGTGTTTTAAATTAACTTCTTGAAGTTCCAACAGCAGTAAAAGAGATAGCTTCAGTGTTTTGCAGCAACAGTGTGACACGCAAACAGTTCCCCCTCCTAATTTAAGATCAAAGCTGCCGCATCATTCAGGATATTTCTAAAGGAAAAAACACTGCAACAAACCAGTTACCAAAAAAACAGCAGTGCACTCCAGGAGCAGAGAGGCGCACGGAACAAAGCGCTGCAAGACTTCAAAGCAGTCCTGTGCGGAGGCTGCACCCTCTCCTCAAACACGTCTGAACTAATTGGCGCATCTTTTCTCTGCAACCACACTCCACTTGTTTGCTTTCTTACAGGTTGCTCCGCCGTTCAGGCAGGGCCCATAATCAGCAGCCGGCCTCACAAAAGATGGCTGAAGGAGAGCCGAACAAAAACGTGCTTCTAATGAGAGAGGATTCCTCCGCTGCGCCGGTCACCCACTGCAGGACGAGAGAAAGCCATTATATGTCTTTAAAAGGGTGGAAACTAAGGGTAGGTGTGGAGATGCAGGGCTCAAAAGAGAGAGAGGCACCACCCTCTGCGCTGGCCCCTAGTACCTCCTCAGGGAACAATGGAAGAACAAGCTTAATCCTGGCCAACTTATAATGAGCTATAAGCTTTCTTTTCAGCCCAAAAATGTTCTCCCTTCTTTTGCCGCTAATCAGGGACAAATACCCCTATCCTTGTGAGCCCCTGCAAAATCCTTATTCCTTTGCAAGTCCCCTTGTCTCTTGTCCCACGTTTTTAAGTGTCCAAATCTGGGGGAGAGGGGTCTGAGGTCCATGAGAATGGTCAGGTCCTCGTTTGAATGCATGGAAGCTTCATGCTCAAGAGAGCCTATTGAGACCTTGTCTCATGGAGATGCAGAGGTTGTTGCAACCATGCATCTGGGACATGAAGAAACAGAAGGAATGAGAGGCTTCAAAGCACTGTTTTTGTCCCTTTCATGCAACATTCACCATATATCAAACTATACGGTTCATCAAAAGCACTGTCCCGTCTCACCCTGAAAAACACAAGCCTGAAACTCAAACTTCGAGGGGCTGTGCTGACTCGAAAAGGGAATGTTCACTGTCCCAAACAAGCATCACCTGAGCATGCTTAAGACTCCAGCATGCCCATTTTAGTGCCTAAATGCCTCTGCAGGCTGTGGCGAACCATAAAAACAGCCTGGGAAAAGCAACAAAAAGCCCTGAACCTATTCACAGAACCCATGAAGGGATGATAACTGTGTCTATGAGGCCTTTTTCCTTTCAGGTCTGAGGATGGTGGGAAGTAAATCCATTGAAGTAAAAAAAAAAAACCCATCAAACTGACATTTCTGTGACACAGCAACATAAAATATTGTAGGACCCAACTCAGTCCTGATCCCCATGTGGACAGCACAAACAGCCAGACACTTCAATGTGAGGAAACAGTTAAGTGTTACAAATTAATAAAGGCTTTGGACCAGAAGATTTTCTGCAAGCAGTGGGGTGTCCATAAAAGCAAAACAGGCCTCGTTGTTTGAAGATGCATTAGCAAAGCACTTAAAGCATTTCCAAAAGCTATCTTGTCAAGCATGCCTGTTAGATTGCTTTTCCATGTTTTTCCAAAGAATAAAGGAAAAAAAGAAAACATTAAGCATCTTTATCCAGGACGTACAAAGTAGAATGAGTGATCTAAGTATGAAAAATGTTGGCTTAAGATGCTTTGCAATTTGCCTTGCACGTCATGGTTCTTTGCACCTTTGTGCTGAAGATGACTCATCTCCATCCAATCCCTTCACTTCAACTCAAAGTAAACTCAATCCTGTTCATTTTCAGCTCTCTCTCTCCACCTCTCGTCTCCCTCTCCTACATGAATCACATCTGACACACCTAGCCAAGACGTGCTTTACAAATTCCCGGTCCCGGGGATCGGAATGTGCCTCTTTTCTCTTCCCTTCTGGCCGCTGTCTTACTCAGACGGTGAAACGATGCAGAACTGCGATATGGGCTCTGTGGAGGCCTTCTGAGCCTCCCCCCATGCCCCCCTCCCCACTCCAGAGCCTCCATAAACAGGCGGGCGTGAAATGTAATCCCTGTCCTTATGCCTTTGCCCAGGCCTAGCTGCTCCAACGCTTTGTTTGCGTTTTCCCCCCTTTTTCCGGATCTTTGAGTGGCTGCCTCTGCCAGTGCCTTTGAAACCCAAGCTTACCCCCACCTGTAAGGGACAAATGCCATGTTTACATTATTGTGTGTTTAAAATGGCATCTTCATTTCCTCAGCCCTGTTTCCGGAGGAGTCCGTTCACTAACTACGCAAATGAGGGAGGATCTGTTTGTCTTGTGCTAGTGGTTTTTTGATACAGAAAAAAAAGAGTCTGGTTCATACCCAAGTCCCAAGTTTATCCTGACTCACAAATGATGAATGAAATGTTGATTCAGCGGTGATGAATATGAGGATCAGAATACACGGGTATTTGGGATGAAGTGCTTTCAGGCACAAGTAAGTGTTAATCTCTTCCCCTGATGTTTGTGTGCAGCGTATTTCGGAGGTTTGAAAGGTTACGCATGTTTGTTTATGATAAGATCCGGCCGGCGAGCCAATATTAAAGAAAAAGAGACTCAGTACTGCGCTGCAAAAGCTCTTTACTTGTAACTCAATAGCCATCTTTATTGTAAATTCATACAGTTACAAATTTCGAAGGTCAATCAGATTCTTCATTCTTTTCTGTTTTCATAAGATTCTCTCTTTCCTTCTCTCCCTCCCTCAGCCCTCGGCCATGGCCAAAAAAAAAAAACCATTACAGCAAAGCACGGAGTGTCCTTGTGCCCTTTTATTTTTGCATCTTGAAAGAGCAGGTTAATAAAAAAGCAACAACAAAGCAGAATGGTAAAAGGGTATTCTCCATTCTGCTTCCCATTCTAAGGGCCTGATCCATCTTGGCCTTGCTTCACCAAGCGTGTCGCTCAGCCTCTGACAGGCCGTGATGCCTGGCAGGCCGGTGGACACATGACCATTGAAGCTGAGCGAAGTACAAGCGAAGACAAATCTACCGAGGAGCCTGCCTCAATAGGCTGGTTAGCACATGAAAAGGAGGCAGGCGGGGGGCTCTGCATTCGTCTTTACGCCCATTTCCTCTGTTCTTCCCAATTCCCTTGCTATCAAGGTCCGTATAGCTATTCATCCCTTATACCAACAGTGTTAGGCTTTTATTTCTGGAGTAAAGTAGAGTTTTCTGTTCTCTACTGTAGATGTGTAACACTTAAGAAAGAGCAGGGCAAAAAAAAGTCACTCAAATATTTTAGCAATTAAGACAAGCTGTGCGTAACTCAAGCTTGGGGTCTCATTGCAGTGTCCCCGGAATTTAATCCCTCTGATCTGATCGGTCCTGCTGTTCCATATCCATGAACTGTCCTCTAGGCTTGCCTTGGGGATGAGACCCTAGATTTCTCAATTAAACGGCAGAAACCTGAGTTCTTGCAGGGGTCTTTGAATCTCATTTAATATCTAATAGGAAATTTCAGAGGGAGCCTGCGAAGGTCACGAGATTGGGCCCGCCATGCGATCTGTTTTCTTAGGTCCTGCCTCAAGACAGCTGTGGAATCTGACACTTGTGTCATGGAGTGCGTGAAGAGGAGAGATTAGGCAAAGTGCAGGCCCTCTTTCTCATTCTCATCACGTTCATCTACCCAGCGGTGCAGAAGGACAACTCTCTTTTAAGTTCTTCTCTTGACCGATTCCACTGATGGACGCTGCAAAACACAATCCTTCTGTGCGGATGAACCCTGACAAGTGGTCTGGGCGGAACCTTAAAAAGCTATGCATTCGCTGCACATCCTTACAGGCTATATAACTGCAGGCCAAAAGTGTGGACGTGAGCAGGGATGTTTCAGAAAGTTTCAAAAGTATGGTAAATGAAACCAGGTCAACTACCTATCACATCATGTCTACCGACATTGAGTTTAACCAGTACTGATGTGTAGTTGGAAGTTTGAGTGTGTGAGTATATATGTTCCAGTTTAAGTACCCTGTTGATTTTTATTTTGTAGTATGATTTGATGTAGCTATAAGGTTTTCTGGACAGCCTCACAGTGAACTATACTACAGCCACAAGGTTTTTCTGGCCGACCATCAGAGCAACAATACACTGTGGAAAAGAGGCTTTCTAGGACAACTGTTTAAGTGACACAACACTACAGCCATGAGGATTCCTAGGCTGAAAGAGACCCTCCCCCACTGCTAAGAACACTTTCCAGGCTGGCTAAGAGACTTTACACCAGGGTGTTTTCCCCCTGCCAGCTGAGAAACTGGGTTTGTTTCTCGCGAGTTGTTTGCTTTATTGTTATGTATTTTGTTCCTGCTATAAAGTGCCCTTGGGCTTGAGAAAGGTGCTATTAAACTATACTTCTTATTCTGCAGTATATATATTTTTTCTCTTAAAACTCTTTTCCCTACGTACTCAAACATGGGGAAAAACTCACAAGGTCTTTGTGGATCCCTCACATTGATCAGGCTTTAATTACAAATTCCTTACAACCTCAGATGATGAAGCATCAAACTGAATGGAAAAATCAGGTGGATATGAGATGGTTGTTATTTACAGAATAATCACCAGGAGCCAAACAATTCAGGAATATGTTAGTAAACTACTGCTGCAGACAACCCTAATGTAAATAGACACATCAACAAGTGTTGTTTAAAAAAAGAAAGGAAAAAAAAAAAAAAAAAACGTAAAAATGGTTTGCTGATTCCAAATATTTGGCTTGTGTTGCACATCCTTCCAAAGACATCACGTCTGAAACGTTTGACAAACACAGTTCTGGGCTTTCAGCAGTCCAGCAGATACAGCTGGAACACCCTCTTGGAAAGAGGTCAGCTCCAAAATGTCATTTTTATTGACATTTTAAACGTCAAAATTGTTTTTACAGTTCACATCAGTTTCAATAGTTGTGGCTAGAAAGCAAAACAGGTCCACTGCACACACTCAGCAATACATGTGCGGCTGTTGACCCAGCCGTGGTCTGTTAACCGTGGAGGCTTCACCACTGCTGGGAAAACAGAGAGAGATATCCAGTAAGGAAAGGAACTGCTGATAAAGCCCACAGTCCAGGAGCTGACAAGATCAGAATTCAGAGCATCCACCAGTTATCATCTCTTATCGTTCTTTATCAACCATCTGACCTCAAAAGTATCTTGCGATGACAGAAAAGAACCTTATTTCAACCTAACGCATATAGAAATGTACACAAAGGGGACCCACCACATTGGACCTTATGTGACCAATGGACAAAATGGACAACATTCCAGAAATTCTTTTTTAAGGTAAGTGCAGCTTAGAAGGTGGAAGACCCTTAATGCCAGCCTGACCACCTAAGGGCCTCAAAGTCTAAAGGGAAACCCTGCATTCAGGTCCCTAGATACTCCAAGCTCCAGTTTTCCGGGTTCAAGATCACTACCAGATGTTGGCTGAGCAGCAGCTTCTAAGGCCCGAGCGAGCTCCACAAATCACTATAAATCACCAGGCACTTCCCTGTAGCTTCCTACATGTCTCAATTCTGCAATCACTTCAAGTCACGTCTGCGCCGCCTTCAAGAGCGAACAGTAAATCTTATCTTGTTTGCATTGTTGTTTTTTTCTCTTTTTTTTCAGTAGTCAGTTTATGCTGGCAAGGACCAAACAGCGCAGCCCTAAACGTTACTGCTGCGCAGAACACAATCTCCTTTCTTTCTTTTTTTTGCCACACATTGTATAATGACCCACTGCTTCCGCTGGCCCCTCTCAAGCCTACCTTTCCTCTCATTAGTTTCGCCAGTGACACAGAATTTCCTTAACCGGTGTAATAGCGCAAACCTTAGCCCCAGTTTGCGGGTCAGTCTGAATAACTGGGCTGTAAAAATATACGAATGCCGGATACACGCATCGGTAAACAAATAAGGATACTTTGGCGGCATGGGGAAAAATAAATCTGTCATCAGATGCAGGGATAGCAGTGAATGAGTAAGTGTAGGGAGCGAGGGAGGAAAAAGAAACACAGTTGGCTTGCAAGACAGCAAGCAGGGGTATAGTTTAGGACCTATAAGGGGAACAAGTGGTTCCCAGAGCCCGGGCTGCCACTGATGGATGGATGCTAATGTCTTTCCCATCTGGATCGAGGAAGGGCAAAGCTACTAATGAGTCCTATCAACACAAGTCTCCAGGCCTCCCTGGGGCAACCGATCACATAGCCACAGAACACAGGAAAGACTACACAGGCAGTTGCAGTATTAAAATGCAGGTTTTGTGTACAGGGGAGAAGGCAGGTCGTCCTGAGGTTAATCTAAGTGATGAGTGGAACTCAAAAGTTCGGAAGCTGGGGATTATGGCTAGATTAGGATCTAGATTAGTGGCCTGCCAATATTTAAAAACCTGGACCTCGGCACTATAATAGGGTGATTGTGACAAATTAGGGTGCAAAATATTGGAAGCCGGTGGCAATACTTGACTTTGTGGTTTTGGAGGTTGCATGGAAAGTGATCTTTCTCCTGCTGGTGCTTTCCAATGGAGGTGAGGAAGAGGTGAGGCGGTAAAGCAAACGAACTAGGTCAGTAACAACAAATGAAAACATGTTGGGAGGATTGAATGAAATGCAGGATCGCTTTGACTTTCTTCCTTTTACGAAGGACTGTCATTGTACCTTGCTGGGCCTCGCTTCTGTGCAGGCGCAAACAGAGGAGCTTTTGTGTGATCAAATATAATAAAGTGGAAAGGGAAGACTGTGAAAATATTTATCCGAATGAAAGTGTGGTTTTGTGAAGGGAGAAGGTGGTGGAGGGGTGTAATAAGAAAAAGCTGCTGATGTTCTTAGGCCAGCGAGAAGCTGCAAACATTAAACAACAAAGGGCAGAGATTCAGGTTGGTTCTCGACTAATTACTAAGACCACACACAGACCCAGAGGAAGGTGCGGATCAACTACCACTGACATGATCATGGTTCATCACTCAGAAGTGGTTCAATACTTAAAAAAGGGGAAACATTTTGTTGCAATAAATATTATTGACATTCTTGCATTTTTTGTATGGGAACTTATGTAAAAAGTACACTTAGATGTGCAACTGAGGCATTATCTAATTACATTTTTATATTTACAAAAAAATCTATATCCTTAGTATCACATCAGAATTAAAAAGGGGATTTCATTGTGGAGACATATTCTAGAACAGCTGGACAGTGGAGGGTCAGGGTCCAGCACAGTTTGGCTATTTCTCTGTTCAAACACACCTGGTTCAATTCATCTTTTAATATCAGGGTTAGTAAATATGTCTGAAAATGGGAGCTGCCAAACTGTGCTGGACAGCAGCCCTCAAGGACTGGTACGGGCACCCTTGCAGTAGTGAAAGGATTTTAAGGAATCCTTTAATGAAACCTCATTGTTTAATCAAGCAAACACTATTTGCTTATATTTTTTCTGGTCATAAATGCAACTGTTAGAAATATAATTGAAAATCCTTCAGTAAAATCCTACAGAATAAGTTCAGGAGTGAAAAATACAACTTCTTAAGTGCAAGTATTATGTAATCTGTAAGAGATTTTTTATTCTGAATGTAGAGAAACACAGACTTTGAGTAAAAAATTGAACCCAGAACTGCACTCCCCAGTGAGATCTCAGAAAACATACTGCATTTGTGCAAATGTTGTCTGTGGTGCAAAGCAAATAGACATACTCAGCTTGGATTTTACAGGAAACACGCATTTCAGTGATATATGAAGCAACATGATTCTGCCAAGTGGCTTAAAGACACTTGCTTAGAAAATACAGTTAGGTCTATACACATGCATTTAACCAAAAACAGATTTCTGTTGCATTTTAACATTTTATACTACAGTTTAATAAATATGTTAAATAAACATTTATTCAAAATTCTCAAAAAGGTGGGACCAAAGTTGTCATTTCTGCCATCAACATCAACAGGGAGGCACTGTACGTTTTTTATAGCACAACATGTATACAGCAATATATAAAGTCCTTTAGCTTTTGTACTTAATGCAATGATTCTTTGCTTTACATATATAATCTTCATTCTTTCTAAGACTACAGCAACAGCTACGAAAACACATTTATATATACCGACCTTCCACTATGGCTCATCTGGACAGGCTTGAGTTACACACAAAAGAAATGAGCCAACAAAGAGATTACAGAACAAGACAGAGTTCAAGGGCCCTGACTAACCAGCATGGCAAAGACAGTGGCGGCTCATCAAAGCCTTGCTGGCAAAACTTGGGCGCCCCAGCACAGCGGGTGCAGCTGCTTGGACTGAAGTCATCATGGCAGCTGCCCCCCAAAACCTCAGCTCCATTAGGGGCATTCAGGGGGCCGATTAAAAGCCTCAAACCATGCGTGCCTCTCCACATTCTTACTGCCTTATGAGAGTTTTAGACTGTTCAAGACTGTCCTGGAGGACCGTATTCAAGAAAAGTTCACTGATTTCCCAGCTCTGAATACCACAGCAGTTACTTCGCTTTAGCTATCTGATGCCAGATCCATAGAACTGCTAAAAATCTTTCATTTGTGTCCTTTAACTTTAGACAAAAAACAAGTCATATTTGTTCATGTGGTAGCTAAGTGGGTAATGCCGATGTTGTTTGCTGCTTATATTTTCAGTTCCTCAAGAGACACTGACTGACGATAGATGACTCTGCATAGCTGTAAATATGTGTATATATGTATGATGTTGCAATAGGGTGCTCTTGGTTATGTACTGCTTATTGCTTATATCGGTAATCATGTAAAAGAGTGTTTTTTAAACTAGTAAATACATAATCATAACATAATTTATACCAGTGAACATGTAGTAGTAGTTCTTTTACATATTTTATTATATAATTTGTAACTAGAAACATACACAAATTCGTAAGATCCTGCTGGTGCGGGTTCCTCTCTCAGTACGCACAGAAAAGCTGGCTGAGCGCTAACAGCACCCCCTTATGTATTTATTATTCAATGCTTATTTATATTATTTGACCTCCAGGTTCTCTGCTTATCATTTGTAAAGCAGTTACTAAGATGATCCATTAGAATCATTCAAATTAAACATGCTGTTCCATCACTGTGCCTTTAAGACAGAAGTAAGCAAGTGAGCTGAATTCTGATTGGCCCGTACTGTGTAGTACTGTATTAAAAACGCAGGATCGGTTTTTGTATATGGATTATACGGAATAGGGAATGTGTTTTCATGAGACATTAAACTATTTCATTTTTAAAAAGCAAGGAAAGCTGAGTTTTGTATAACGCTTATTTTGGGGGTTTTTTTTAATGTTCTTTTCTCTTTATATTCTTTTGGTTTTCTTTCTTTGTGTTCTTTTAAAAGTAAAAATGTTTTTTGTGTCTTAAAGGACAGTTTTTAGAAATAACTCTGCATCTGAGTTGACTCATTGACTCTGCTTCTGCCACATATACAAGCACTTTCTAGGTGAAATGGAATGGACTTAATGTATAATTCAGTAGAAAGCTTCTCTAAGGGGCTGCACATATTTCCACAGAGGGCAGTCTGAAACGATCAGCACTCTGCTTTGTGCAAAGGGATGCACAGGCAGGGGCCAAGTTTGCTAATAACCTACTGTACTGCGCAATACAAACAGTCTATTCACGACTGAGGATGTGCTCAGTGCCCTTAATTCAGTCTCTTTGTCTTGCCTTACATGAGGCTTATTTGAGAAGAAAATAAAAGGATAATTAACTCAGTCCAGCTAATATAACACTGACCCTGAAAGAGGCACAGTGTGGGTCTCCATTTAGGCTTGGCATCACTTTCCATGGATGTTTTTTTTTGTCTAATTTATCCCACTTTGTCTCATTTTCAGCCCTCAATTTAGAGGTTTGTCTGTCCAGGAGAACTGTAGAACTCATTATACAGTTTCTTACCAAAGTATCACACTTATAGTTAGTGCTGATCCAATCCTTTGTTTATTTGTATTTAATTTGTTGGCGATTAAAGAACGCTGAGAAAGGCCTCACCCACTCCGATAAGCACATGAAGGCTGAGGGCTTTGAAACTTGCTGTTTTATTCAAGGCTCTCTGATCAGGGATCAGGGTTCATGTCCTCAAGATTTCTGAGAGGGGGGCTCACGGGATCACAAGACTTGCCTAGTGCTCCTCCCCCGGCGTGAGCGGACAAATCTCTGCAGGGAACCTAGCCAAATTAGGCCCTGATTAATTGGGCAGGCGGCCAGCGCGCTCATGCTTCTGTCCGCAAGAGAGAAAAGGCACATCCAGTGGATGTCACACCTGAGCAAAGGCCATCAAACCACCCGTAAAGATCTGAGAGAAGTGGAGTGGATTAAGGAGAGGTGGAGGAAAAAACACTGATACAATATAGTATCATACTTTTAATCAGAAGTCTAGAAGATGATGCAAGACATTGTTCTTCTCTTAGAGTTGAGATCAGAGTTGCCAAGACAGCTACAGAGACATGTAACATGGCATCTGCTTTCAAATCCTAAATCCTAAAATCACAGTAATATTTTATTGTAGCCCAAATATCATGATGGTATCGTAAGGTCACCTCTATGGCAGTTCCCACTGATAGTTTTAATGATGTTTCAGCCTTTTTTTGCAGGATTCAGTAGTAGTTTATGTTGACAAACTAGAGACCTTCAAACTGATAGTATGTTTAATTGTCCCCTAAGAGCAAGGCTTTCATTTAAGCACAAACCTGACTGGGATGTTGAAGTGTAAAAGAAGAGTGAAAAACTAATTTACTGTGTATAATGCATGCCCTACAGGTCAATGGCTGATTTTTCCTGCCTTTTCTTTACCTGCTGACACTGTGAAGGCTAAACGAGCACGAGAAACACATGAGCACATTTCCAGGTCTTGCATGTTAATTTAGTAAATGAAAAATCATCTTCATATCTAAAGATCCTGAATCAAACAAAGAGCTCCAACAAAAGCTGATTGGATATTTGGCACAGTGCATTACTACGCTACAATATTTTGGTAAAGACGTAGAAGCAGCATTCAAATACAGTGTGAGTACTCCTGGCTGACTCACATTTTACCTAATTAATTTACCAATTTACCTAATTAAATTACAAAACACAAAAAGATTCTTCTTTACATTTATGCTGACAACATACGCGTTATCAGTATGCTTTGAGAACGCTCACCAATTACGATGAGGGTGTAGTTGATATTGACGCTTCCGAAGCCATTGGTGGCTTTGCAGATGAAAGTACCGGCATCCTCAGCCTCCACCTGTTTGATGCGTAGAGCGTTCTGGAGGACCCTGAAGCGCATCCAGCCACTGTGGATGTTGCGCCCGTCCTTGGTCCACATGATGAGGGGCGGTGGGTCACCCTCGACTGGGCAGTGGAGCTTCATTGTGCGCCCGATACGTACTGCCTGCCGATGGGCTACCTTCTCTGAAATACGTGGGGGACCTGTGGATAAATAATAAGAGGTTATTTCAAACTGACTGTTATTCTATTATCCTCACAGCTGGTTCAAACGACACCTAACTACTCTGACTGTTTCTGATAAATGACAACGGTTCTGAAAACAGCAGCGCCTTTTGCCCTTTGATGTTATTTCTGACAGATGTGGCCAATGTGAGTGATGTGGTTTAATGTAAAAATCCAGGTCTACAGTTTCAAAAACTCTGCTTGCTTTTTTTATTTGAACACATGAAATTCAGCCTTATGCATACACCGTATTGAGGCACCAGTTCTCCTAGGTTTCGAATCTAGGCTTAGATTTAAGCAACCTTGGCCAGGCTCAGCGGCGAGAGGCTTCCCCCCAGCCCACGCACAGCCTTGCTCACTCCCTGTTAAGAGACTGGAGGCAGGAAATTGATAGTGTCACTGTTTATGTCTGCAGGGAAATTGTAACCACAGTCCCTTGTCAGCCAGCCATGTCTGCCTGGCTTGCTGTGCTACCGCGTCAGCCCTGGCGGCATTGTTTCTGCGCTCCCCGGCTGGTGGCTCCTCCAAAGTTCCAAAGGTCAAAACCAGTGAATACTGTCCACATTCGTCGATCTCAAGACAGGGTGGGTCACTTTTAAAGGTTGCTTATGCAAGGCAAATTGGATCCATTTGACTGCCATAAAAAAAGAGAACCTGGCAGGACAAAACTGATTGCAGAGGCCTTGATTTACATGCAAGCCTTCATTTGGAAGACTTCGTTATGTGCCTTTAGTGCAGACATCAGTAGGATTAATAAACAGAATGCAGAGTTTGATCTTTTCTCCAGACACATATACAGCACGAAATAATTTCCACATCTATTTCAACAAATTAAGAAGATCAAAAACTGCATAGTACATGATGATCTTGACTAAGGAAACTAGAAGCAAAGCAATGTTGATTTTACCTTTATGGTACTTGTCAACACTGAATCTAAATTTTAAAAAGGCATAAATACAGTTAACTTTTAAAGGTCAAACATTAAATATATCCAAATTTACCCTGATTTCAGAGGTAGCTCTGCAGCCAAGACATGTTTGGTGTGCAAATTTTGCTTCTTTAATTTATTGTTGGAGTTTCAAGGCTGACAAACACAAACATCAATACACGACAATCAAATTGCTACCGTAATAAAAATACTACAGCAAAACTTCCCTCACCCCATTCAACAGCATCCCTGGTGTTTCCAAAGAAGTCATGAGGAGGACTGATTTTGGATCAGATTCTTCTGTATTTGTGAAAAAAACACTGATTCCAGACCAACACTTTGGCTCATCAAATGCTTTGTGAAAACAGACTGTGGTCAAAAATGGCTGTTGCTATAGTAAGTCATTCTGTGTCCTAAACCCCACTGACGAGTCTACATCAGTTTTATAAAAACTGGATGGAGTCGGAGCAGGATAAGATCAATTGTGTGGATGTATTTATAAAAAGATTTAGATGACGTTTGACTTCTAGTGCTTGTTAGCGATGTTAGCCTTGCAGGCTTAATAAGCTAGGTCCAAGCTGGTATTAGCAGGTATTGAGGTCCAAAACTGTGTACATTTGTATTCCTTTAAAGCATCTCAAGCAAGATGCCACTAACAGGGAAACAGATTACTTAGGCCTTTCAGAATGTAAATTCAGCCATTGTCCACACTGAAAAAAAGTAATGAGATACGGAAGGAACTGCAGCAGGTACTGAGAACGACAATGCCACATTACTGTTTCTCACAGGAGGAAGCGGGTAGCTGACATTTTGACGGATGGAGGCTTAAAGTGGGAAAAAGAAATTAAAGGCAGGAACTATCCATAGTCTCTCTCTTTCTTTCTCTCTCTCTCTATCACTGCAAATGGCTTTCTCATCAGACACAAAACTCAAGTAAAACCTTCCCGGTGAGCCGCTCTCACAGATTGAAATCTCATTCTCCCTGGAAGGCCATACGCCCACTCCCTGGGCAGATTTACGAGCATCCCGTTCCCGGCCTTCTGTTCGGGAGAGGCCTGTGGGTCAGGCCCAAAGGCTTCTCCTCCGTGCTGGGGCCCAGGGGCTGACAGCACAGCGCATTTCACAGATCAGAGACGCACAGGCGAAAACAGCGGCCCCACACTTTCACAAGCTACTCTCAGTTCTGTTTGCGATGGTGGCAATTAATGGAGGAACCAGTGTACAACTTTGGAGCTGTGAGACAGAAATGACGAATGATGAAATGTGCGAAAATGAAGATTTTTACAGTAGCAAGATTAATCAGGTAATTCAAGGGGGGTATTGGGGGGGCGGGGCAGACAAACAACATCTAAAAATCATGACCAATGAAATGCTGTGTGTCCTTATAAATGTGCTGGAGTCCCTGTGAGAGTGCAAATGTGGAGAAGGAATTACGGTGGAGCAGGGAGGGGGCTGACTCTTTTAAAGGCGGTCTGTTTTGTCCATTTAACCTAAACACATTCCCCTCTGCTGCAGCTGACTGCACCACAGACCCACAGCGCAATACCATAAGCAGACGGCCCCTTCCATTCGGCCCTGCGTGCTGGGGATCTGCCTTAAAGCTGCAGCTTCCCATATCTCCCTTTGCCTTTTACGGCCTGCTGGCTTAAGGTAGCCAAACATGCATGCCTGGAATGTCCACTAATGACAGGAAAAAAGAAAGGCCAGGATTCAGCATGAGGCCAATGCAAGTAGCATTCCACCAAAGGCTGCCTTTTAACTCTTGACCAGGGACCAAAGTGAAGCACTCCGTGCCAGTAACCTTCTCTGAGGCCCTTAAGAGCACTATCTGCGATTGCTGTAATGACAGTTTTCCCTTAAGAGTCAGTATCTAGCCTTGAGCCAGTGAGATATGGCCCTTTGGTCTTAAAGAAGGCCAGCGCAAAATATTTTCGTTGGCAAAATCGGAAGCACAGGAGAGATTCCGAACTGCACGAATGCCTTTGATTATACTTTCCTTAAGCCAGTCTAAGCTGACAAAGTGCCATTTTTCCCCCTCCAGGAAAAGGCCAGTGACGAAGGAGGATAACCTTCAACCTGCCTTAACTTCCTCAGGCTCCCAGTCATCCGTTTGGGAAAACTTGTGCTGCTTGGCACAGTCACAATGCCAGTGTCATTTCAAAGACTAGACCCAAATATGAAAGTGGAACAACAACATTAAAGGGTCCATCTCATGGACAAACAAATGTGTCAAAAAAAAAAGATGAAATGAAAAATTACGGGTTCAAAAAATTATGGTCCATACAGTCTATACATGAAAACTAGACTGCAAAGTCCATTTTAAACTGAAGGTGAAAAAAAATAATTGGATATAGGGCCTTTAATAGTTTCTTATTTCTACATGTTTGTTTTAGGCAAATAGCATCACATGAAGAATTAAGAGTAAGTTGCTTGTCTGGTGAACAAGAGTAATCCACAATGCCACAGCGACTCAACTCTCTCAACTACCATTCCAAAACATCACAGTGTGTATGGCGGAGGTTACACGCTTGAAGTATCATGTTCAAGCAGAAGCAATTAGGCTGGATTAATACCATTTTGAGGGATGGTATGCGGCTGGGCAAAAATGTAAACAAGGAGTGTAAACGAATTCCAGTTATGATTTATGATACCATTTCCAACCAGCTGGATTGGCCTTGAATCCCAGCTATGATTTCCCAGGCTGACACAAAGGGTCTGGAATTACATGTGCTCACTTGCATTCACAGTCCTGCATAAGCTGAAACCTAAGTTGAAATGTGCAAGTCAGCAGGGACAAATCACCTTGCTGTTTCCCAGTACGATTGTTTCTTTAGGGCCCTTCAATTAAAATGTCCAGAAAAAAATTCACAAGCCATAAATGCATCGGCAGGTTTGGACAATCAACTGCAACAGAAACACCTCATTCCTCAGGCTCCGGATACTCCAAATTGTTTACCGAAGTGGGCCAAAAATGGAGAGGTGCCAGTGCAAGAAAAATCTCCAAAAAAGTCAACAAGATTGAGTGTGGGTCTCCCTCGGGAAGTACTGGAATGAGAGGTTTTGTGGGATGGCTGATGTTGCCACTGTGAGATGCCCTGGGCCAACAGCTACATGCTGAATCCCAAACAGACCACCATGGTGAGCAAGGAGCATTTAGTCTCCTCTCTTGAGAATGGAGCCTTTCATACAGACGGTGTCGAACAGGGTCAAAACTGGAGTGGTTTTTAGAGGCCGTAACATGTATTTAATACAACCGCAAGGACTCAATTTCAAATGAGTGCAGTGCCCCGGAGAACAAAACTGGTCATTACAATGAGAGGAACTGGGTATTGTTTATGGAGGAATTGAGATATCTATGAATCTGCCACACAAAAATGAACTTGTGTAGTACATTTGGAACATAAAAAATTATTGCTTTGGAAAAGTAAATGGTAACCATTGTTTCTGCAGGGTTTAGAATTCTTAATCCATGTATTATTATGTATAATGTATAAGGTATTATTATTGTCTAAACCATAATTATCTTATCTTTTCAAAATTGCCTTCTAGTCACATTTCTGGTCAATATCCAGTAGCGGTTGCACTGACTAGTGGATTAGTCAGGGAGCAGTCAGCTAGTCAAGAGCAGGCCCTGAAGTACAACAGTCTACAGGAATGAGGAGCATCCAAAGATAATCATTTTCTGCTAAACACAAATCCCAAAGTACTGCACTTAAGATCAGTTCCACCATATGCAGTATAATACCACACTGAAATAGATGTGACATGCAAAACAACCAATCACACATCTTGTGTTTAATAATACAGAATATAGGTTGCCAAATGCACAATAATAGATGGCTTCAAACAAAACTTAGGAATAACTTCTTAAAACAGGATGTTTTCTGGCTCAGCAAGAGATAGAACTGGGTGATTTAAGCAAAATAGTTAATAGCAAATAAGTCAGAGACTATTTATTTTGGCCGAGAACACAAACATACCCAGTGTTTTGATGTGAGGCTTTAATGCTACACATGCAGTAATCTACGGGACGTTAACAAGCTCTGTGTTGTAAGGACCTATTACTCGTTAAAACAGCAATGTTCATAATGTACCTGAAATAAACTGTAGCTCTTACGATTTAAAAATTGTAATTTTGAATCATGATTAATATTCCAACCAAAACAACTGCACCTATATCTCACTGGCATGCAGAGAAGACAGCTAATTACCATTAGCATTACCTTAATACATGACTGCACAGAGAGCAATATTCACCTTCTGTGGGAAAGGTGAGATTCTGAGAGCTGTGGTGATTTTAGCATGAAGTTTAGAAACTGGGCAGCCTGATGCTGAAATTTACCGAAATACAGCAAAAAAAACATGCAGTGCAAATACCCCCTATTAGCACGCTACTAACAAAATATCTGGGTAACGATGACTAGTCGTGTAGTAAAAATAGTCATTCAATCCCCAGTGCCAACGCATTCTCTCTCCAGCAGTATCAAAGCAATACCCAAGTGTCTCTCTCTCTCTCTCTGTCTCTGTTCGCTGTCTCTCCTGTCTTGCCTGTGTTTCTGTCATTGCCTGGGGTGACAGGTCAGAGTGATGACTACATTCCATGTACACAGACCACACTCCATTCATCCAGACAGGTAAAGAGCACTCATTTCCCCTGCTGTCAATAGGTCAATTGCTACCAATTGCTAAAGCATGACAGTTAACACTACCCTGCGGCTGGGGGCTGGCTTTGTTTACATTAGATACTGAAAATTCAGGCCTGGTCTGTGCTTCTTCCATGGTAGTAACGGGGAGCTTGTTTTCAGAAAAGGAGCATTTCAACTTCTGTTTTTTCTTCTTTCAGCATTACATTCCGGGAGATTACCCTATGCACTTTAAAATGACCACATTCAATCATTTCATAACCCAATGTGTTTGCTGACAAAAAACAAATATGTAATGTAATTCGACAGCAGAAATGTGGTTTCATAAATAGAGCTTTCGTTTTTGTGCACAAATTGTATATTTCTAGTCAAGAAAACAAAAGCAGTTTTTAACTTGCAGCTGACAGACAAACTTCAGCATTCTATGGAGCTAAAGCACAGAGGCCGGCAGTGATTGAGAGAGCGGTTTGTGTAATGAAGGGGGTTGAGTGGTGGGAAAAGTGAGGTTTGGCTCGTGGCTCTCGCTGCCACTGCTCCTGCCATGGCCTCCATGGAGGCACACTCTTCTGGGAATCTCAGGAGTTGAAGCCAGTAGGGTGTTGGGCGCTGAGCGGATCATGTTGCCACGCCAACCAGTCAGCAGATTCCACAAAGTCTTTAAAGTTCCCGTTGCTTTTTCCCTCCAAGGGCAGGAGGAAAGCACAGGAATTGGGAGCAATCAGGAGTGTTAACCCACACTTTAACTCAATTTTTAAAACCAATTCCATGCATTTTGTTTTAATGCTGTCTACCATACTTATTGGGGGTAGTGGCTGGTCAAGTATGCAGATGCATGCATTGCATTCTATTGCATGTCTGAATCCAAGAGGCTATTGCATGTCTTCAAGAGACTTTACACAGACCAACTTCTTAAATAAGTACCTGTGTGCAAATCTCCCAAATGTGGCACAGAGCTCTGTGAAAACAAATACCAGCTAGTGACTCTGGAAAGCATTTGTTGTTCTTCGGAAGTTTACATCTTAAACACCTTCTTTTAGCTATGCAAGAAACCAAGCTGTTCCTTTCCCAAAATCTTACAGCGTATATACCTTTAAAAATGCCAATCTTTGTCAAACCTCAAACAGCACATCGATTCCAGCATCATGGGTGCAGTTTAACGGTGGAACTGAGTGAAATTAGATTGGTTCCAGGCACCACACATGGGCAAGAAACACCTGCTCAACAGCACATTTGCTTCACACCTGGACTCATTATGGTACTCATTATAAGCAATCTTTTATTTACCATATCCCCTGTGCTCCCTGAAAGAGGAAAGCTAAATCATGTGTAGTTGAGAATGGAATACAAGACTACAACACTCACATTTACAATCTGATTCTAATAAGAGTAGAACATATATGACCACAAATCTTTCATGGTCAGAACAGTTGTTCCCATTCCTGACTATGCCTGTACATATAGTACAGTGTTCTATATTGCTTATCTTCTCCCAGGACACCCAATTCTACTAATCAGCGAATTAACAAGCCCTTCCTGGGTTGCAGTGGGAGTGTTAGAGTGAGAAAAATGTACAGAGCAAGAGAACTTCGGCCAGAAACCAGAGCCAAAAAGCACTTTTGGTTCTCTAAAGAATCTTTCAATAGATGCTTTTTTAAAGATACACTTTTACAACCAAAAAAGAAGAAGCACAGAACAAATTAAAATGAAATACATTAATCTTTTGTGGTTGATAGAATAAAAAAAGCAATATTTCTGTAATCTTTGAAAACCTACAAAGGAAGCTATTCAGCTGATCCTTGAACTAATTGTGAGAAATTATGATCTAAATATTCCACTGAACCAACAGCACTGATGAAATGTAGAGCACAGCCTAGTATCCATTGTAGAGTAAAAAGATCTGAGAGGCAAAAGGCTCTGTTATGCGTTAGGGTAATGGGACACGTCAAGAAAATGAAAGACTGGGCCTAATATAATTTAAGCTGAACAACCTGACTTAGACCAGACAGTCCCCCGTTCTGAAATACAGAAACCTAAAGGTTCACTGGAAACAAAGAATAGTCTGTCCTTCCAAATTAACCCTGACCACAAGCGTCTTGAGTAGCACCTGTCTGTTCAGCATGAGTGTGAATAAAAAGAAATGAAACATTGCAATAAAGTCTGGAAAACAGAGTGCCTAAAAGCAATGAAAGAGACACGTTTCAAAGGCCTTGTTTTTTCAAGCTGGCAAGCCAAGAACCTGGAGGAGTTTTTAATGGACGACATACTTGCAGAGGTTATAAAGACTTTTATGGGAACTCAATGGATGAAAACTTGGGCCTGGATGACAATTATCCAGATGTATTGGAAGTGAAAGGAGAGCCTGAAAAAATACAGTGGGAGAAGAGAATTCCCAAGGCGGCGACCGGCGCTGGAAAGCCAAAGGAAAGGCGAGCTTCTTATTGCATACTGGCGAAAAACTGTGTTAAAGGCCACAACTTCAATTACATGTGGCTGCTGTGGGGGCTTTATGTTTCACAGGGGCGAGATAAAAATGACCTAAACCGGGAGCCATGCTAGGCTCTCAGCTGACTTGATGATAACAGTGTCAGAGATGGAGAGATCTGTAACTGGGTTTGTAAGATTTTTGACTGGGTTTGGTAGAAATTCTAGTGTTCTAGGCAGCCTGGCCAGTGTCTTAAACCCTTAAGGTCCATCCTCGGCTGTGTGAACAAGAAAAAAAGGGAGCAAATTGACAAAAGGGACTTTGTTCAGGCAGTATGTGGACCGTATCTCATTGCAAGGGAAACACAGCTTTATATCATGCAAATATGCCCAGTCGGTAAAACGTGCACATGTGTGCTCTTTGGCAGGCCAGAGGGGCTAATTCAACTCTACTGCTCAGACAAACAGCTCACACAGGCACGGAATGTGGGGCATGAGTGTATAAGACCTCCCTAGCCCCCCCTTCATCTTCAGTGTACAACAAAGTGGGGGAAAAACAGAAGGCTATAAATGGTCGCCCACTGTACCACAGACGGTGAACTGCTCCTCTGCATTTACGCTTTGTGCCTTTCCGCAAGCCTGCTGGTGGCTTTCTAAATTCTAAATGGTATGAGATGGTTAAGACCTCATAATATCAGGCTGACAACTTGAAGGGAAGAAATCAGAGTTAAAGTCAACAAGATGATGAATTAGTTACATGAGCTGTTGGTACATCACAGCACATCCAAAAACAATGCCCTGTGGTCATGAAACATGTGGCTCTGGTTTAAAATAAAGAGTTGAGGTTTTGACAGGGGTCAAGGTGAGGATTAGGGTAAATGGCAGAAAAAAAACATAGTTCCAAGAAGAGCAAAAAGCTTCTAAGCGTTGATGACATATGCTTTTGCACACAAACTCCAAAATCATTGCAATTCAAGTTGGCGAGAGGTGAACAACTAGAGATGAAATCTGCATTAAAAACCAAACTCAGAGGAAGAGGAAACAGTTTGGAGTACCCATTACAGGCCATATCTCTATAGCTAATGTTTAACTGCTGCTGCCTCCAGGTTGCTGATAAACCCTGGGGCGGCTTTGGTCGACCATACTCCTGTTTGGCCCTATCTGACACACACAGGGCACTACCTCTACTCCTGATAGGTGGCCAGCAGCTGCAATAGCTCTCTCCTGTAATCAACTGTCAATATTGGATTACCAGTTACCCTACATTTGTCCTGCACAAATCAAACACATGTTAAGTGGAAGGCCTCAGCAGCTCATACAACAGCGGTTTATCTGTACTTTACTAATAACCTTGAGATAAACACAGTGTGCGTTTGGCACAATTTCTTGAGGAGATAGTACAGAGTGTGTGTTATTCAAGGTCACGCTGAAAACGATTGGTATTTTAAAAATCAACGGAAAACACAGAGGCTATTATGTTAACGACGAAGATTACGGTGTACATCAAGTTTGTAATGCTAAAACCGCAGTAAGGAAACAACCACTTGCTTTGAACTCATTTTCGCACAAAAGCCAACCACGACCATGACGACATCTTAACACAATTAGCGCAAGCTAATTATTTCTCCAGTTTAACTCCCTTAGAAGCTTCAGCTGGCATTCCTGCCCTCTGCCAGAGTCTCACTTCTCTCTTTCTCCCAGCTTTACCCCACTCCTCCAACGTTCCATCAACCTCCCACATTCCACACCGTGCCTCAGCCATGACTAACTTGATTTGCTCTGCGCAGGTCTCTGTCAGAAAAGGTTTAGTCCACACGCTTGGCCGGCAACTGCCAGAGGCTGAAAACTCTCCAGACACCCCATGAAACGTGTACATGAAAAGTGAAAAGTGACATCCAGTGCTGAGACAGAATGTTGACTGGGACATGTGGTCAGAGCCAAGGCTGAGCTACAGTTGTGTGGACTAGGTGTCTATCATGGTGGGTTATGGTACAGGCATTAGGGTTCAGTGCATTCAGTCGTACATACCCTTTAGCCTATGCACAAAGACTAAAGAACATAATGTGGAACTGAAGTTCACAACTTGAAATTCCACCAAGAAACCTTAAACTATAACCCGTAAGCAAGTTAGTAACGCGCCCTGCTAAAATAACTGGCATCTGACTGAAAATACTTAAGGTCTGTATATTTATAATGAAGTTACCAAAGTTGCCAGTTGGCAAATGCAACCTGGCTGTCCCTCCCCACTAGCAAGAGTGTTTTCATTTATTTATCTTTTTACTTGGAAGGCTTGGTCTTAAGCTTTCAATGTTTAAAAATATCAAAAAGTGGAACAAATAATTTTTTTATGCACACATTAATTTTTTTTTATTTTATGATGTTGTACTTTTATAACATAGATTATTTCAGTTCAACAACCAGTTGTGACCTGTTGCTTTTATTTTTATCTGCTATGCATAAAAAATATAGACTCAAATAATCAAATAATGGAAAAGAAACCTAGCCTTATGCATTTGGGTGCTTCATTGAGTGTTTGCCCCAATGTGTACCAATGTGTACAAAAACTGCGATGTCTAAACCTTGGTGTGGACAGAACCATGACTTCTGTGTACTGTTACACCACTAGCATGGATCGTTATCAGGCTAGTCAAAGGAAAGGCACTGGGTATTTCATCTTAAGCTCTTGAAAAAAGAGTGGCAGCTGCTTTGACACTGCAGATGGACATATTCCCTTAATATGCACTGTGTTTACAGAGGGAAGCCTTTGTTTTATTTTGTCAAAAAATTCAGAGGTGATGCAATAATGTACTGTATATTTATTTCCAGGGTTTTCATACGGGTTCTACATAACGTAGGCTACCTGTATTAAGTCGCAAACATAGTACTTTCATGGAGCTTGGCTGGGCCACCCGCCCCCTCCCTGCTCCCATCCGCCGTCAACCTGTCCCTGTAAAGCGTTTTGGTCCCGCATTAATTGTGGCGCCACAGGAGAAGAATACCCCTGTCCTGAAAGCTGGGCCAGACCCTACAAAGTGTCTATTGACGGTCGCGCCACTCATGTGGCCCCAATCCTGGAAGATAGTCTCAAATGAATCCGTCGTCGTGGCACTTGTACCTGTCAGTGCATGCCGAGTTTTTGCCCCTCGCAGGGCGCTGATCTGTCGTCTGCCTTACAGTTATTTTCCTCTCTGCGGCTGTCACGTGAGGGTCAGTCTTTCACTAGCTGTTCCACCCCTGTGAGCCACTTTCTTCTCGCCTCCCTTCCCTCTCAAAATAAAACGATCGAGCCCACGAGAGCAAGCCAGGAATCAGCTTTCCAAGCCCAACATATATTTAGAAGCAGCCTCATAAGAGAATGGAATTGTTGTGCTACCAATATCGTGTTGCTTCCATCACAAATATATTTGCAGTCTGAAGCCAAAGAAAGAGAATACTGTTAGAAGTCAAAGAAGCAATCAAAACTCATCACTGATATCTAATGTAAGAAGGAAAAAGTGGGTTAAGGTTGAGGAACCCTTTCCATAGCTCAGAGTAAGTAAAGCTTCTGAGTCGCTGAGAATGACGCTGGGCTGTTAAGCTTTGCAAACAAACAGCAAAGAGCTGCTGGACCTCCAGTGGACAGCGGATTTGAGGCCAGTAAATGACACCCACATGTGTTAGCTGAGAGCTCGCCTCATATCCCCATGTAAGTAATTTCATCACGCCAAATCCTTCATGGGGGCAAGAGACGTATTATGGCCAGCAGCAGATGAGGACTCTCACAGGTGCAAGCGTGTTCATTCTAGAACAGTCCACCCTAATGCTGTCATGGTATAGAGGACCCTACAGCCTGGTTTTTTTTTGTGGATGCCATTTGTGTGGTGTGCATTTCCCATGGCCAAAGTCTAAGCTCCATGTTTGTGCACGGGCAAAGCTGTTTGAGTGCCAGAAATCTGCAGCTCTCACAGTCGTACTTGCCATCCTTTCAGATTCCCAAGGGCCAAAACCACTCCCACAACTCTCACACGCTTTACACATTCCAACTGCTGGGGTCCGACCTCAACAGCTGGCTATGCATTTCAATGGTACGACAGATGAAAAACTGAAAAGCCACTGACAGTCAAGCTTTAGAGACCACGGCGCACCACACCATTACTATAACTGGATAACTTTAAAAAATCCATTTCCCAAGTCCGGGGCAAAAAGATAACAAAAACAGACCTGTTGATGAATAAGATTAAAACTGTGAGCATATGAAAATAATCACAAACAGGTGGCTTGATGAAAAAAAACCCAAACAAACCTGCAGTGGAGTGGAATGCTTCACCAGCCATTTAATGTCCATCAACAACATGCTATGCGTGTTGTCGGGGGAGGTATGGAGATCTTTTAACCTTGAAAAGGATATACTAGCAGAGGACAGATATATCATGATGTTCAAGGGACAAAAAAGACAGCACAGTATTATCAGGGCCAGTAGGTCACATTCCCCATGGGCCTAAAAACACATTTGAAAATAGCCGACAGGGCAAACTCAGTTGCACAACTTTTATTTGCATGGGGTAAAACTTTGGAACCAAGAGCTCTGGTTTCCCACAGACAGGCACGAGCATCTAACCTTAAATGAGTATCCAGCCCATTACACAGCATCATTACATTCTATGAGGAGCTGCAACACCTCTTTAAGAGGTGCAGAGCATGCCTCTGCAACCACAAAAAGTTTTATTGAGATGGAAACTATGATGTATGCAAAGGGGCAAAGTTGTCATGAAAAAACGTTCGAGAATTTGTACACAAAGCTCTTTCTGGTGGTAACAGAGTAGTCAGGTCTGTGCATGGAAGATATGAAACTGCCTAGGATGGAACCATTCAAACCATTCAGACTATATGTATGAACATATCTGTATCCAAGGCTTTCTGAAGGAAAAAACAAGAAAATGTCTTTGGTCATTTCTCGACATTGGCGCTATCATCTCAAGAGCAAATCCCGCTGATTGTGTTAGCTAAAGTTGCAGTCATCAGTGTTAGCAAAAGTAACAGGATTGTTATTGATACCAAGTATTGTTAAGCTCTCCAATGATATTCAAAGATTTGTGACTTGGAGGAAGTGCTGGTATTGTGTGATTGTGAGGAATCTAGTGGATGATTTTGGGCACGACTAATAGGGAGAAAAATGGGGGGAACAACTATGTAATTAATTATCCCCCTATTTAATTACATCTAAGTAGTATCTCAAGACTTACAGACTCCCGGCTGCATTTACATTATGATAGCAGACCACAACATTAAACTGGATGCTCTACATCTTTCAATGCAGCAATGCTGGAAAATTCTGTAAGCCTGAACCATATTGTAAATTCAGACATGCATTTATCGTTCACAGAATTATCATAATAAACAATATGACTATGATCCAAATTCAGTTGCACATATACTGTAATTACCATACAATTACCAACCAAGCTACCTTCTAGTATTACTTAATGATATATATTTCGATAACTATATTCTTGCTGCGCCAGAGAATGCAATGTTAGGAGCCACGAATGTCGTGCCACTCTGAGTGCTGCCATCTCCGATACAGGTCGAGCTCCACATAATTTAAGATTGACAGACTACATACTGTAGACACCAAAGTAGGCACTGTCAGATATCCAGGATGTGTCACATAGCTTAAAAGTCTAGGGGTCAAACGACTGAAGGTTCAAAGCACAGCATCTTAAAAACAAAAAAAACAAAAAACAAAAAACAGACTGCATCTGCATGTCAACAGAAAGGGTGATGAAGGGGACCAAGTGGTAGACGTGCGGGTAATCAATCATCTGTGTGCCTTGTTTTGTTTGAGGCTGGCGTGGCATTCTTTTCTCTCGCTCCCTCTTTCTCGCTGAGGGAGCCGCCGAGAACTGCCCCAACACATGACATATACACAGCTGCTGGAAAGGAGCAGGCCCCAACACAAACTGACATGCCAAATCCCAAAGAAAACAAGAGAAGCTGTCTCCAGTCGGAGGATTGCTTTTCAACATCTCATTTGTAACGCACCCAAAAGAACAGCTGGGGAAGCGGGGTTGCGGGAGGAGGACTCAATGAGTGAGACAACGGCTGACTGAACAGTCGATATTGGACCAAAAAAGCAACAAAAAAAAAAGAAGTAGAAAAAGAAAGTGCTCCGAAACTGGACGCACGAGTGGACGCACTGGGGAGCAGTGACATGTTATTGTAAGACCAATGGGGAGGGGTCAGGCATGTGACCTAACCTGGCCCACTCTCTGGTTCTCTCCTCTGACCTCTGCCCTTTTCTGCAGCGAACTGACCAAACACAGACCACCAGGCCATAACAATGGGCCATTGACACATCAAGGCTCCACAGGCATTGCTGTACACCACCGCGGGAGGAAGAGTGCGTGTGTGAGTGTGTGAGTGCTTGAGTGAGTGAGTGAGTGAGTGAATGAGTCGGGGGGAGGGTTGTGACTAAGAGGCAACTTGCTGAGAGACCGCTGCGTGATTCTCAACAGCTATTGGCAGATTACGCAGACAGAAAGGAAAAAAGACATCATGTGACTGAGAGCTGGAGGACCGTGTGCACTGAGAAACGAACACATGCAATATAGAATTTAACCTTCAGAGGCTGCACTCATAGCCAGCGCTAACAAAAGCATGCTGGAATTTTACGATAAGTATTTCTCAGTCAAAGCTCCATGAAACGGGTGGAAATAATTGCAGATTCCGAACTTTCAATCCATGCCACATTCACGGAGATTAGATATTTTACTATGACATGACTTTGCTGAAAAGTTGCCCATTCTTACAGAAAGTCATGTCATTTCCTGACATGGAAACAAAAAATAATGTAAATTGAACACAAATGTAATTCCCTAACTAACTATATTATTCATCCTGAAGCTAAAACATATGCACCCAATTGCCTCTTAATTCTTTAAAATACTATTAATAATGTCTTATTCTGAATAGATGAATAATAAAAAACACTGGAGTCACAACATGGATGATTACTTTCTTTCTACCTGGTGTACCACCGCTTGAACTCTGGCTTTTACATTAGAATAGTGAACCTTTACTCTTCACATGCTCCCCACAACCGCCACACCGCTCCCGTGCCCCCATCACACACTTAGCTAAATATTTTTACAACCGCCCCCATTTGAATCGCAGTGTTTTTCTTCCTCTTACACTCTCGATGGAGAGGACACCTCCCCCACAGAGCAACACGATCCTGTACCAGCATCTAGGCACCACAAGGCACTGAGGCCAGAAGAGGAACTCTTCACCCTCACAAAGAACCCGAGCATGGAGAGACTTCCATCAGCCAGCCAACAGCCACCATATGGTTCTCCTGCCGTCACGTCAGAACCCAGGCTTTTCTTTTAATGGCTAATTAACCTTTGGATGTCTTCTTCCCATGGCTTGTTATTCAGTTACAGCATGGCAAACAATGCAGAATGATCAAGTTACTCTTTAAGAGGGAGGAATAAATGTGGACCTTCTGATGGTGTTTAAGCTTATAATGCATTTTCCATGTCTGGCCTTTGCATAGATTCTTTATTGTCTTATATCTCACAGGTTCCTCTACAGTCGCCTGTTCTTTACAAGGACGTTCGTACCTCAGTGTAACAAATGAGATTTATATGTGCCGGCCCTTTTTCACCTCATTACAGAAGAATGTCACTCACAGTCTATTGCTAATGAGAGAAAGTGCCATAAAAACGGTCCCTGTATAAACACCATTTGACTTCGCAATAACTTCTCTTTTGGGTCCACTTTAACAATTCCACCAATTGCCGTTTTCAGTGTAATCAAAGTTTCACAGCTGTCTCACAGCCTCCCATCCACCCTGGGGGAACTCGAGGATGTGGGCATCTCCTAACAGCAATCATTTACATCATTCACTCGGACTTCCTTAACGCTCTTGTGGGGAAAGTAATGTTCTGCAGCAGTCAACCTCTACATTTCTTTGGCCAATTTAAATTAATCATATTAAATGAAATAGCACCAAAACTCCTAACTTTATATTAAATGTATCTGTTCTTAAAAAGACCACTTTTTTCTCACCTAATCTGATTTTCGCTGAACTCTTATGAACTCTACGAACGTTTTTGCATCAGTACAGTCAATGTCAGCTAATATGTATACAGAGGTAGGCTAAATATTCTACGAAGCTCTATTTAATCATTACTCGTGAGTAGGGATCCAAAGTTTATAGCTGCAAATCTCTCTTTAATCATTACTGGCGAGTTGGCTTTAGTGGTTTATAACATTAGCAGCTGAGCCGCCTCCCTTCTGTATCTGGCTAAAAGGTAAAAGATGTTTTGACACACCTCGGCTCCTTAAAGTAAAGCTCCGAGGATAATGTGGGCTACCAACTGTGACACCGTGTTTCTTAAACACAGTGAGTAACTTCCCCCGGCTTCTCGCTGGTGATAAACCATAGAGGAAAGAGACAGAGGGGAGAGTGGATGGAAAGTGAGAAGTCGGGGGGGGGAGGGGGGCGGACAAATGTCTCTGTAAAACTTTTACACTTTTTTTAAATCTTGGAATGTCATTTACATTCTTTTGCTGTTCTTTTTCTGGACCCCTCAAATTTGAGTGTGCGGTTATTTATTTTAGGAGGGCACTTCTGATTGTGTAATCCGCTAATCCCGTGATCCACATCTCCAGGAACATCTACAAGTGCTGCAAGGGTGGTCGACATGAGCATAAACAAAACTGCAGGCGCCTCCAAACGCTTTAGCTCGTGCTCAGAATGTCCCATAAACACAAAGTGTTTTCTGTCTCTCACTTCACCTCTCCACACTCATACTCTGAGCGGAAATTGAGCGTGAAAAAAAAGACAAATGATTAATCTGATGGGTGAGCCTTTAGAAAGTTTAATGGACGACAAAAAGCTGAAGATACAATAAAGGACCAATACTAACACAATTCCTTGAATGTGTGTGTGTTTATTCTGTTTTTCCAGCCTATCTTGCAGACAATGATATCCATTCATGCTTTGTAAACTTTGCTTCTTAAAAAAACACTATTATTCTGCGAACAAATTGCTGAAATTCCATGCGGGACTGTTAAACCATGGCCGAAGGGCCAAAAGTGACTTGCCTGGGATTTCATGCATACAGAACGCAGATAAAAAAACACTGCAGTCACACGAGCTGGAATGGCCAGTGGATGGAGTCAGACGTTAATTCATCCGCTTGAGGATGCTAGGGCCCGGAAGCGTTGCGCAAGCCGAACGATTCCGTGTGCCTCTCTGGCAGCTGAGTGGAAACCACACTTCCGCAAGCAAACGGAAAATATTACTCATCTTGCATGATGTGCTGCAGTCCCCTTGTAGCAAGGACTGAAAAGTAACATCTCAATTGATCCTCAATAATGCACTGAGCACCGAAGTCAAATATCTGGGCCGGGGACGACCGTTTGCAGTCCCGGCTCACTGCGCAGCCAAATTTAGTGAGTGATTTCAGCCCAAACTGCTTAAGATATGATGGAGGGATTTCCTGATTAATTGCTGGCCAGCTTAGACGCTACAGTAAGTGATGGATAATGCAATCCACACAAAACATCATGGATAAGTAATTTAACTTCTAGTAGTGACTGCCTTCAATTTGTCTTCTCCTAAGCACTGTCTTACGTCAGTATTCCTTGAAATATCCTCCTAATTGTAATTTCATAAACAAGATGCTCAGTAACTCAAAGTCAGACGAGGTCAGAAGGGCACAATTTGCAGACTTGTTACACGCCAATGAGGCTCATTATGTAAAACCAGCCCAACATTACAACACACTGTGCGACTGCACCACGGAGAGGTCACAGGCTCCATTCTTCCGAGCATGAGGGCTTATCTTGAAATTGTTTTGCTTAATCACAGTCCACAACCTTTTAACGGAGACAGCAGGGTATCCATAAATATCTCCTTCTAAGATCCCTTGTTTGAGAATTTGACAAATGCAAGTAAACAACTGACAACACTGGGGCTACCAAGCAACAAGGTCCATTACCAAACTGGAGCATCCTAACGAAAGGCAAAGGCAGGCCACGCCAGAGTGCTCGCTTGCTGAATTTCTCCCCTCAGAAACGCAAGCGCTCAATATCTGATTCCCAGGGTAACATGACCGCCACTTGGCTGAGCTTTAGCAAGATAAACAGAAAGACTTTTGTCTGGTTCCCTTTTTTCCTTCTCCATATCAAGTGTAACATATCAAACAGGCCCATGGGTATGCATCCTGATACGATCGAGGCAGCGAGTCGCCGCAGCTGATTTACAAGCCCGGAAAACCCGCTGCCCTGCATAGCCGCAAACAGACATAATTGCCTAATCTAATCGCATTGCTCGTGGCATTTTTGTTTACTTTAGGCTCAGCGTCTCTGTGAAGGCCACGGCTGCGCGCCCGTGAATGCCACATTGTTTCGGGGCCCCCGGCAGATGCAATCTTCTGCTCGGACGCCGCTCTCCTCTCTCACTCCCTCTTTCCGCCCCTTCCTTTTGACTTCCCCTAAACTCAAGCGCCCCCACCCCTTCCACCACCATCCTTCCTACGCCAGTCTCGGCGACAGTCTGAGGTGTATGCTGACGGCAATAGGGAGGCTCCACTTGCTCACGCTTCACCTGCAGCCCTGATGGAGTGGAGTCACTGAGCTGTGCTATCTACTCCCCCATCAGTGGCCCGGGCCTGCATTCAGCCGCCACTGAATGGAAAACGGCGAGTCATTTCAGGGGCCGAGTAGGAGGAAGGCCGGAGACCGGCTAATGTGAGGGGATCGCATTCAGTGAAACAAAGCCGGAGGACAGGCTTTTAAAAGGTCTCACGCTCCAAACCTGGTCTACAACTCAAGAGAAAGGTTCAAGGGTTGGGCCTGGTAGGATTTCAGATGAAGCACAGCCATGGGGATGTAGGAGATGCAGGAAATAAACTGTCACTGCAACTTTGTCCTTCACGTTTCAACTCTGAAAATAATTTCAAGCTCTAAGCAAAAGGTCTGTATCTGGTTAAAATAGAGCAAAATTGCATTTAACGTAATGTACTGTAATGAACATTGCATTTAAAAGTGCCATCATTTTCTTCAATGCAAAACCAATTGCTCACATTTGAGTTCTATTGTCTTTCCACAGAATTCCCTCACAGACACCCAGCAATAACGTTACAGTTTTTAATTACATTTAATTGTGCTAGCTTACCTGAAAATACACTACAAACCCACAAAATTTACATGCCAAAATTGGGCCAGAAAGTTAAATTAAACCCAGTCATGTTTTCTTACGAATTAAAAAAGCTGTGTCTTATTATGATGTGTTGTGTAACCGTTTTTGGCAGCGACAAATTGGTCTGTTTTGTCTCTGGCTATCATTTATTAGTCCAGACACTTTAAAACAAAACAAAAAAACATAAAAACATCTGTTTTACTCACCCCGAGCACCGTCTGTCAGGAAAACAATGTCAAAAAGGACAAAAACAATCCACAAAAGTTCCATGATGTCCCTCAAAATAAAGGCCTCCGGTGCTTGAATCTGTGTGGCAAATCACAAACGATAAGTGAGGAAAAGGCTTGAGATCTTGTTCATGGAAGTTAAGCTTAGGAGGAGTTGCAGTCAAATAATAAAGCACAATTCCATAATTTCTAACAGACTTTTCCCTTGGAGGAAGGTCAAGGCATTGAGGAAATCTGTAACAAAATTACAGTCTTGTAACCAATAACAATAAAACAAGCTGTTAATCATTCAACATATTGAACATCCAGGGTGATGGAAAAGCTGCAAGCTTTGTCTTACAGTCAACCAAAATCAGGCCTAGATTATTATAACTTAATAACCCATCTATATGAACTTACTCTGAAACACACATCCACAAACCAAGAACTGATAAGTGCATGTGCAATATTTCTCGTGCAACATGTGCAATATTTCAGGTACAATATAAGTGTTTGCAACATGTTTTCTGGTTACAAGGCACCTGAGGATACTCCAATGAGTACGCAGACACACACACACACACACACACACACACACACACACATATATATATATATAAATAATACCCAGAAACAAAAATAAGGCACACACGTGCTTCAGCACACAGAAACATCTAAGTTATATTATTCCACTGAAAGAGTGCTCAGAAATAGAAATAACACTTACCAACAGTGAAGAAAAATGCTCATTTCTTCTCCAGCACTGACAGGAGGACCATGTTCACATCTTCAGCCGAACGCAGGACCACTTTACGCTGACGGCAGTATCCAAACTGAGAAATAATCATTCAAAAATGTACAGTAATCCACAGAATACAAATCTTCGTGGTCTTCCTTCGTGTTCACCGAGTGCTGGAGGTCTCCCTCTCCCTCTGCAGCTCTCTGTCCGGGTCTATGTCTGGTGGTCTGGTTTGTGGGTGACAGTCCACCACCACCCGGACCGCAGCCTGCAGCTTCAGGCCTGCTTCACTACTGGACTGTTGAAGTTCTTCTTCACCCTGACGATTATTTTAAAACCTCCGTTTTGTGAAGACAAATGGTCTGAACCCAGAAGAGCCAAAAATGAGGATCGTTTGTTCAAACTGGCCGCGGCGCCGTTAGCTCGAGTTCAACACAGACACACAATCAGACACACAGGCCCCGCCCCCGACTAACTTATGACCAATCAGACCGCAGCTTTCGATATATTCAGTAGTAGTGTATTGTAGTAGTGCTATACAGTATTATCAATAAAAATGCACTGCATTGTATGTGCCACGTACACAATATTAGTGTGTATCTCTCTCTCTCTCTCTCTCTCTCTCTCTCTCTCTCTCTATAGATAGAGGGACAGAGAGAGAGAGAGTGAGACAGAGAGAGATGCACACACTATATGGACAAAATAATCTGAACGCCTGACCATTACACCAAAAGGAACTTTAATGACATTTAAATACATAGACTAAGTACAGAGATATGGAGTTGGTCTCCTTTGGCAGCTATAACAGCTTCCACTCTTCTCAGAAGGCTTGCCAAAAGATTTTGGAGTTTCTGTGGGAATTTGTGTCCATTCATTCTGTAGAGCATTTATGAGCTCAGACACTGATGTTGGACGAGAAGGTCTGGATCTCCATTACAGTTCATCCCAAAGGTGCTGGATGGGGCTGAGGTCAGGGCTCTGTGGGGCCAGTCAAGTTCTACACCAAACTCCTCCAGCCATGTCTTTATGGAGCTTGTTTTGTTCACTGGGGCACAGTCATGCTGGGATAGAAAAGGTTCTTCCCCAAAGTGTGTCCAGAAAGTTTAAAGCATGGCATTGTCCAAAATGTCTAGGTATTCTGAAGCATTGAGACTGTCCAAACCTTGAAAAACAGGTGGGTTTATATTTATGTACATATAAGGACACTTCTGTTATGAAACATCATAAAGTTAAACCTCCTGTTGGTGCATTTGAGAATATGTACAAACTTTTACTATGCACTTACTGCTGCAAGCAAATAAATGCATTATCATTCTAATCACCACAAAATATTACATATAAAATAATACAGTATTATTAAAAATCTCAGTATACTTCATTACTTGGTATTTTAAAAATGGCCATTGTGAGGAATAAAATGACTCAAGGTATGCAGAAGGTAAGGTACATAAAACTGCCACTAAGTTTAGCTTCATCACATTCTAATCAATTTTAATTATCATGAAATCACATGCTTCACTGTATTAAATATTCAGACTGAACAAAAACACATTGCTGCAATATTTTATTCTGAGCGGTTCAAAGTAGGTTCTAGCCACAAAATATGACAATTTATGATATATGAAGATAATATATCATGTTTGGGTGAATGCAATAAAAGGGTGTTTGGTCCTCTCCTGATGCTGAGGCGAGAGGCCCCTGAGTGAAGCCAATTTTTCCATACACACTGCCATCTAGCGGTGCATTTAAGCACATAGCCTGAAACAAGCTGAGCTTCTGAAACACGTACAGAAGCTCCAGATCTAACAGACTGCTGTACAAACAGCTACACTATACAAATGTATTGAGACACACGTTATTGAATTATTGAATTCAGAAGGCCCCTTACTTCTTGTGAAGGGCAATTTTAATGCTTCAACCTACCGAGATTTTTCGCTTCCCAGTGCACAAAACAAGCTGCATAAAGACATGGCTGGAGGAGTTCAATGTGGAAGAACTTGACTGGCCACACAGAGTCCTGACCTCAACCCCATCCAGCACCTTTGGGGTGACCTGAAATGGAGACTGCGAACCAGGCCTTCTAATCCAACACCAGCACCTGTTTATGCATCTATTAAAGTCTATCCATTTGAATGCAATGTCATTAAAGCTGGTGTAATGTCTTATACCAATACTTTTGTCCATATAGTGTATTTATATTTTTTCCAGCATTTTGTGTGTCCACTCTTTGTCTTCAGTTTTTTTCAGGAGAAATGCTTTCAGTTTTACAAAGAAATCTGCAGGCATGTTCCTCATTCGTTCTTCTAAACATCTCCAAACTTCGGCCTCAGAAGTTGTTGTTCTGCTTCTCACTGTCCAAGTATTCTCAAATACAAATTTACACTCATCGGTCCAAAAAAACCCTTCCTCCACATCTCAGATTTCTGTGCTCTTGCAGATTTTCCTTTTCTCAGAAACAGCTTCTTGAATAGCTACATGTCCTTTCAGATCAGAGTCTTCTCACAGTTAAAAGATGGACAGAACAACATGAGATTTTTTCAGATCTGAAACAAGAATGAAGCTTGATTTTCTCTTCAGTGATGGACTATTTAAGGTATGCATCTCTGATGAAGGCAGTTTTGGTGGTCTACCAGCCCTTGTTTGGTTATTTTCTCAAATGTAATAACTTTTCTCATTTTTCCTTATTTCAGGAATGGGTTAATTAAAGGAACAGCTCGATGTGCACACAAACATTCACGCTGGTGTACAATCAGGTGCTCACACACACACACTGACTTTGCTGTTGCTTCAAAACAAAATGTTTATTTCAAAATATTTTATTATGTGCGCTGCTCAAAAGGTTTTAGGATTTATTGCGAGTCATACAGATGTTGGTGGTGGCTGCAATTTCTCTGCTGTTGTGTCTTCTGTTGTT